>JAQQSQ010001819.1:0-11890 GCA_028627145.1 Eidolon dupreanum
CCTGACACCGCCTGATTAGGGCGTTGCCGGGCTCAGCAGAGGGACCCAGTGGCCTGACTCACGTCAAAGAATTTCTTGGTGGACGCCATGGTGACCCTGCGTAGCGTTTCCTGGTCCTTCTCGTCGACCATTTTGTCGCCGTACACCCTCTCGGCTTCGTGCAGCCAGAGGCGGACGAGGTCGAGTGGGGTTCTCAGGACCTCGGCTGTGGAGAACAAGAGCCCCTGGCCCAGGCGTGGGCCGCTCAGCTGCGGCTCGGGGCCCAGGAAGCCGCCGATCGCCCCGCCCACGCAGACCCTAGCGGCTGGAGGCTGGAGAGGTGCGGGGAGGCTGTCCTCACAAGACAAGGGTAGGAGCTTCATCCTCTAGTGGGGTGGAGGGTGGACAAGGGACGGAGGAGGCTAATCCTAGGGGAACCGGACCACTGAGGGCCACCGAGCAGTGGGCCCCTGCTCGGGCCCTGCAGCCAACAGGTCCAGTCCTGGCCCAGCCGTTTACCAGCCAGGTGACCTGGGCAAGTTCAGCAGGCGCTTGCTGCGGGTCTACTGTGTTCCAGGCACTTTTCTGGGCTCTGGGAACACAGTGGTGAAGGCAGACTCTGCCTTCACGGAGTTTGCATCTAGTAGATGGAAGCAGGCAAACGAAATGATCGCTGGGATGTGTTACGAATGACATAAACGGGGGCAGTGAAATGAGTCTGTGGGGAGGAGGAGGGGCCTCTTGAGGGCATGACATTTGAGCCGACACTTGAAGCGGGAGGAGGCAGGTATGACCTAACCTGCCTGAGCCTTAGACACCCTTAGGTGTATGACATGCTGTTTGGAGGAGAAAATTGGGGTGTAAGTGGCCAAACCTAGTGCCTGGCTCAGAGTATACAGTCAGTAAATAAGAGGAAATATCATCACCACCATCATCAACCACCATCACCATCATCACCGTCATCACATCATCACCATCATCATCGCCATCACCATCACCATCACCACCATCACCATCATCACCATCGTCACCATCGTCACCATCACTATCATCACCATCATCACCATCACCATTATCACCGTCACCACCATCACCATCACCATCACCATCGCCATCACCATCATCACCATCGTCACCGTCGTCACCATCGTCACCATCTTCACCATCACCACCATCATTATCATCATCACCATCACTATCATCATCATCATCATCATCATCATCATCATCATCGTCACCACTGTCACCAGCCCATGGGTCACTTTGTTTTCTCTCCTGAGAGCAGCAGAAGAGGAGAGAACTTATGGGTCAGGGACTTGGCCACAAGGTGGCAGGGCATAGAGCTAAAAGCGCAGTACCTGGAAAATATTGGACAGGTCCCTGAGGTTGAAGATGTAATGAAACTTGATGGCCGTGGGGAGAAACGCCGCAGTGACTTTCTGGTGCAGGGCTGTTATGAGAGAGACACGTCGATTCTTATGCACCCTTAACGGCCTCGGGAAGTGCAGAGCTTAACATACAGTCTCTAAAGCAAATGGACTGTGAACTGGTGACCATTTAAGTAAGCAAACTGGTGTCCTAGTGATGGGTAAATCATTCCTATACACTCAATTTCTTATCCGCTCCTCCCCCTGCAGCAATTCGATTTCACATCTCCTGTTGAAACCCAGCATCATTTAAAAAATATTGATTGAAAAGTATAAATAAAATATTTACCAGGGGAAAAGAGGAAGAAGCCATCGGCTCCATAGAACAGTTTTTACTGACGGGAGAGGGGAGAAGGCTGGCCGGCTTACCCAGGGCCGAGGCTACCAGCTGGCTGCTCATCTTCTGAACCACCATGGGGGCCGAGCGATAGGCCAGGTGCTGGGACAGGATGGTGCTGTAGATGGTCGTGAGGGCCTCCTGGCCCGGGAAGCTCACGGCGAACACGCAGAAGTGGCGCTGTGTGGAGCAACCGCGAAGCCCCGTCAGGCCCCGCCTGGAAACCCGCCCGTGGCCGGGCCGCCTGCCTGGGCGCAGACTCTGTCCCCACCCCCTGACGTCTGTGAGCACGGCCAGGACGGCCACTTTCCGGCCTCGTGCCTCGTGTGAGGTACAATCCCATGAAAGAGGGACTCTATCTGAAACAGCCAAATGTACTTCACGCGCTCAAGAAAAATTTTGGGGGGAGGCGAAAGGCTGTCTCTGAGCCCAGGCCTGGGTCTGTGGCCCAGGTCACCTGTCTCGATCGTCCGCAGGTGAGCTTCCGCTCGTGCAGGGCTGCTGACACTACGGGACAGCCTGCCTGCCCCAGGTGTTATGTCGTCCGCCTGACATCCAGACTTGACTGGCGTCTGTCTTCTCGTTTGCTGGATCTGTGGAGTCCCCTGCAATTTCCTGACACTTCTGAAAGTTTAGGGAGCTCTCCAGAGGATCAGCCTACAGCCCTGACGTCCCAAATCCAGGCTTTTATTCTCATTTGCCCAGATGGCCCCCAACCCCCCGGCAGCTGCAGAAGGGCATCTGATGACAGCCTACCTGAAGTCTGGGGTCGATGGTGAAGGACCCCGAGGTGGGGTTCATGCAGGCCACATACTGGCAGTTGTGGACCTCCTTCAGCGTCAGCTTCTGCCGGTCATACCTGCATGGGGAGACCAGCGTTGGCGTCCCGCGCCCCCCAACCCCTCAGCCCAGCAATGCCTCAAACGTGGCTAGAAAAAAAACCAACTCAATAAATATCTATTATACGTGAAACGGCCAATTTCACTTCATGCTCGCAAGAAAAATTCTGACGCGGGCGGCGGCTCAGTACTTCGGGGTGCCACTCTGGGAGCTCAGGGAGTTGGCGTCGAGCAGCGGGGAAAAGGCAGGCAATGTGGTCAGGCAAATGTGGGCGTGACCTCCAGCGGGCTTGCCCTCCAGCTACGCCACTTGTCAGGGCTGTGACGTCGAGCGGCCACTTAACCCTTCGTGCCTCTAGTTCTCAGCCGTAAGGGGCAGGCTCTGCACACCCTCCAACTCGTTTCTGACGGGGTTTCTGAGGTCCTTCTCGCAACCCCCAGATTTGGCCTGGGCTACTTGTCAGGTCATCACTGTGTTTTAAACATGTGGAACGTCTGATCTTTCCAAACCACAGACTTAACCATGCCACCCTCGGCTTCCTGTTCCCAGAGGAAGTCTGTGCTCTGTCTGGCGGCCGTGGGTCCCAGGTCCGGCTGCAGCCGCCCCAACACGCTCTCCGCTGGTTCGCACACACCAGTCACCCCAGCTCCTTTGGCTCCTCCACAGGCCACACTCCCTTCTGCCACGGGGTCTCTGCACATGGCATTTGCCACCCCCGGATGCTCTCCCTCCAAGGTCCAGCCGTGGCCAGTCCCGACTCAGCCTCCAGCTTCCCACCACGGTGCCGCCTCCCCAGGAGTGTCCATGAGCCCCCCCGGGCTCCCCTGTGATCATCCGGGCAGCAAGGGTTCCCTCAGAGGTCTCCCCTCCCTCTGTAACTGCTTCTGTCTCCTCGGAACTGCTTGCGTCCCCAGGTCACAGCCCAGGGCAGGCTCAGGAGAGGAGCCGGTGTGGTGCACCCGCTGCAGCTGAGGCCCCGCGCCCCCCACAGCCCCCCACGCGCAGCCTCACCAGTGCTTGTGGTCCATGTGCTGCCGGATGAGGGTGTGGGGGGCCACCGTCCCGTACTTGTCCACCTCGGGCATGTTCATGTCGTCGATGAAGTAGATCAGCTTCTTGGTGCCTGGCGGCCCGTAGTTCCTCCCCGATTTCTTCTCCAGCGGCTTCTCAAGGACCCCTGGCGGAGGGGTAAGGGAGCGGGTTGGCCGCCAGCACCACACGGGGAGTGTGGAGAGTGCGTGTGGAAATGGAGAGGCAGCTGGCAAGGCCCTGGGTCTGTGGGTTGGGGGGGGGCAGCCACGTGGCTCTTGTGTCGGGGCCAGGCTGCGAGGGCCCACCCTGGTCCTCGGCCCACCCTGCAGCATGGCCGAGGTCGTGTAGAAGTTGAAGGGCACGGCCTGCACCAGGTAGTCGTCGGTGCTCAGGCTCTCCAGCTTGTCTCCCATCAGCACCGACTTGCCGGTCCCCGCGTTCCCCACCAGCATCACCGGCCACGCCTTCGCCATGAGCAGGTCCATGAAGTAGCGGATGCGGATGGTTTCCGTGGTGTGCACCAGCGAGGCCTGCGAGGGGCGGAGCTGTGACCCTCGGCGGGACGGCCGAGCCTCCAGCGTCCCCCTCTGGCCAACCGCGTGCAGACCCGAACTGCTCGTTGAGCCCCCCGATTTACTTAGGGGGCCCCACAGCCGAACACCGGCTGTGTCTGCACATTCAGTCCACAGCGTGGGCTGGGAGGCCGGGTGCTGCTCCGAAGTCGCCGTGGGTCGTCTCCGCCCCTGGGCAGTTACCTGCAGTGGGACGTCGGGGTCCAGCTCAAAGGAGGGCACCTTGTCCGTCCAGGGCAGGAATTTCTTGGTGTCAGGGTCCAGGTAGTAGTCGAAGATGGTCCCCTGCGAGGGGAACTTAATCGTTTTGAATTCGTTGATCCACCATTTGCTGAACTCAACGCGATAGTCTATGAGCTGTGGGAAAGCCAGAGTGGAGAGAAGGGCCGCTGAGCAGGAGGGGGGCCCGGAGGGCGGGGCGGGGGGCCGGGGGAGGGGCGGGGGGGCCCGGAGGAGGGGCGGGGGGGCCCGGAGGGCGGGGCGGGCGGCCGGGCCCACCTGGTCCTGGAACATGGCCCCGCCGAAGGCCCAGAAGCAGGCAAACACGAAGTAGAGCTCGTAGAGCTCCTTGGGGGAGTCGGGCGGCGTGTTCCGCTCCGTGAGGAGGCACTCCAGCAGGTACAGGACCATGTGGATGACGGTGATCTCGGGCACCGGCGTGATCTTCTTGAAGCCGAAGCGCAGCTTGTCCAGGCACATGGGCAGGTACTTGTCGAACAGGATCATCAGGTTCGCCTTCTCGGACTGCACCTTGCGCCGCTCCAGCCAGCTGCTCACCACCCTGGGGAGACGGGCGGGCGCCGGGTGAGGACGGGGCCGCCGTGCTGGCCGCCGGCGTCTCTCTGCCCGGCGCCCGCCTGCCGGCGCCTCCCCGTGGTCCTGCTGTGCCTGTCTGGTGATGCAGACTCTCTGAGGGTGCAGGGTGCTGGGGCTGGGCGCTTTCCTGATATTCCAGCTACGGAGGCCCTATAAGCCCAGAACAGCTGGGAGCCATCCTTGCTACCCCAAGGGAAGCTAACTGAAGGGCAGGAGAGCTGGGGAGGGGAGGGAAGAGGAGAAGGGGGAGTAGAGAGCGGGGAGAGAAGGGAAGAGGACAGGAGGGGAGAGGGGAGGAGAGGAAGGTTTCGTGACACCACTGGGAGGGGGAGAAGGGGTGGGAAGGGAAGACGGGAGGAGCTGGGGCATCCTCTGGACTCCTGGATGCAGCCACGCCTGAAGCATGCCTTGCTGGATCGAGCCAATAGATTTTTTTGTTCTTGCTTCCATTGGCTTGAGCTGAATTTGCCACGTTCAGGGGAAGAGAGCAAACCAATACAACAGGCCACCCTGGGGAGCCGTGTGGCGCTGTCTGGCACCCACCCAGCCCCGGAGCAGGCCACAGAGAGGTGGCCCCCATGACGGCGAGCATGTGGACGCCAGAGCCGGCTGCCGGGGCTTGAACCCGTTCACTGGGGCCAGCAGTGGCCTTGGGCAAACTCTCTGCACATCTGGGTCCCCGGCTCCCCATCCGTACACGGGACCGATGACAGCCGCGCCCATTTCAGAGGCCGTGCAGGCTGATACTTGCAACGCTCGCAGAAGGCGGCCTGGTCCATGGCGCCCGCGAAAAGCCCGAGCAGCGTCTGGCTCCCCCTGGGCTCGGGGAGCATGTCATTTCCAGGATTCTCAAAGCACAAGCAGGGAGCTCACGCCACCAAACAGCCCGCCTGCCACCCGCAGCCTGACACGCACGCCTTCCTCTGCGTCCACTCAGTTCTGAGAGGCCTGTTCCTCACTGACCTCTGTCGGGACCGAGAGTTGAGGGCTAGGAACCTTAGCTCCCTGGCACCCCACACTATCCAGGGCGACACAGCGAACCTTTGCACCATCGGCGTCTGCAAGCGACACAGCGCCCCAGGGCCCGGCACGGTTAAGAACTGGACCCCAGGTCCAGCTGGTCTTCGGAACGAAGACCCATTGGAAGTCTGCACCTGGACGGCTGCGTCCGCCTTCTGTTTTGAAGGCCCGCGTGTCGAGCGTACGTTCGCCTCGGTCAGAGTGACGCAGTGCATGCTGTCACGTGTGCCGGCTGGGGCCCGGAGACACACGCGTGACGCAGGGCCGTCCTGCCCCCGTCTCGGCGGGCCCCTGCCCTGAGAGGCCACTGGCCTGTCACGCCCCGGAGCCCCGCTGCTCGTCCCCCTCCGGGACTGGGGGAGGGGCTGCTCCGTCTCTCCCGGGCTCCTGCGCCTCTTCTCCAGCAAACAGCTGCTCACCCTCTCGGACAGTCCGCGGGGAGCCCCAAGAAGTGCAGGGGCTGAAGGTCCCCGCCTCTGCCCACCCGCTGACCTCCGGCTCTCCCCCCACCTTACGGGGTGTCGCCTGAGCACCCCACGATCTTACCTTCTTCCTGTCGTCCCCGGCCCCCGCCCCATGTCCTAGCAGCTCCTGCCCTAACTTGGTTTCCATTCTCCTGCCTTAGCTGCTGCCCACCCTGAAAACCACGCGGGCAGCATGGTGGCCCCTCAAAAGCCATGTCCTGTGAACACGACCGGATTTGGAAAAAGGGCCTTTGCGGATGTAAGCAAGTTATGGACCTCGAGATGACATCGTCCAGGGTTAGGGTGGCCCTAAGCCAATGACTGGTCCCAATGACAAGAGGGAAGTTGGGACACAGAGACGCACAGAGGGGAGACCACGTGGGACACACACAGGGTCACGTGAAGACAGGCAGAGAGCAGAGTGAGGCGTCTACATCCCAAGGAGCACCGTGGACAGCCTGGGGCCACCAGAGCCAGGGAGAGAGGCCTGGGACTGATCCTCGGACCTGCAGAAGGAGCCAGACCTCCTGCGGCCTTGGCCTTGCCCTTCTGGCCTCCAGGACTGTGAGGGAATAAACCTCCGCTGTTTGCAGCCACCCAGTTTGTGGGCCTCCGTTATGGCGGCCACGGGACGCCGACACAAGTGTGATGCCAGAGCTGCCGGGGAAGGCGGCACGGTGGTGTCGGGTCTCGGGGGTGGCCCAGTCCCTAGGGGCCGGACAGCTCCGGTCCCGTCCCTGCAGGGGCCACTGTGCTAGGGTGCCTCTCAAACCCTGGCCTCGCCGTGTCGCCCCCGTCCCAGCAGATGGTCCCACTTCCCATTGCAGAGGCGAAGGGGGACCCAAGCATGACCCGGCTCCCACCCCCTCGCCCCGCCGACAGCCCCGCCTGTACCAGCAGCGCCCACGAGGGAGCGCACACACGCACGTGCCCCTCGGAAACGCCGCCGGCCTCGGCTCTCCCGGCCACGGCCCGGAGCGGGAGGACCAAAGCCGACTCACGGGTTCCACCCGAGGTCCGCGGGGTTGATGTAGAGGATGCCGGCCCTGGAGACGGTGGCCGGGGTGGCCGTCCGCAGGTGGCTGATCTCGAACACCAGCCTCATGGTGCGGTTCAGGGGGATGCGCTCGTTGCTGGCCAGCGTGAGCACCTGGCGGCGGGGAGGGGACGGGCCACCGTCCCGATGGCGTGTCACACACACACGTCTCGGAAGTGCGGGGGAGGCCGGGGGCCCCGCACGCACCCCACTGCCCACCAGCCCCCCGCCCCGGCATTTCTCAGCTGTCCTCAACGCCAGCCCCCGACACGGGACGACTCGAGGGGCTTGCAGACACGGGTGGCGGGTAGCACTTCACTGTAATGTTAAATTTGCTTTTTCACACCAGGGCCCCGCCCCTCCCCTGGGAATTCTGGAGCTCCTTCTTCACCCAACGGGGGATTATTTTCTCAGACTGCCTCTAGATGATCCCGACACCGTTTCTTCCCCCCAAGGTAGTAGCTGTCCTTTCCACGCTACGCTTCCCGCGGCTGCAGCCCGCCCACGTTGCCGCCCCCGAATGTCCGAGGCGGGCACACGCGGGGCTCCACGTCTTGTGACGGGGACTCTCCCTGCTTCGCAGCTTCCTGTGCGGACTTCCACACGGCCCCTCCCCGCCCGCCCCGAGTCCCAGTCTGTGGCAGCTTCTGTCTGCCGTGCGGGGCGGTGGCGACGGGAGGCGTTTCCCGTGACACCCCCTTGCTGTGGTTCTGGGGGTGAGCTCTGGAATGCAGGAGCCCCTCCAACCTTGTTGTCATCCATGACGGTGTTGAGGGACTCGATCCACATGGGGTCTATGTCCCCGTCCAGGACAATCCACTTGGGGCCGTCGTGGGTGATGTTGGCCAGGTCCCGCATGATGGTGGAGAACAAGCCTGTGAAAGGGCGGGGCTGGGTGAGCGGGGCGGGGGCGTCTCGGTGGCCCCCCCACGGGCCCTGCAGCAGGCCGGGTGCTCTCTAAGGCCACAGGGGCTGAGACAGTTGTTCACAGCAGTGGCCTGTCCCCTGCTTCGGAAGACGTGGGGGCTGGGGAGGCCTCGCGGGGGGCTGTGGGGAACGCTGGCCCCCAGTCTGGGAGGGGGTGCATGGGAGCTCTGGCGGGGTGCAGGCAGGTCTCCCTGACAAGCCCCTCCCTCCTCCGGGACCGCACTGGGGCCCCTCCCAGCCTCTCCAGCCCTTTCTCCAGTATCCCCTGAGTTCCTTCCATAAAGTGAAAATCTTATCAGGACCCTTCCCCGGTGCCCATGGCTCAGGGCTGCTCCGACCCACCTTTCCGGGGTGGGGGCCCCCGCTCCCATCCGCCCGCTCAGGGCAGGTCTGCCGATGCCCGAGGGTCCCCCGTGCCTGTGCTTCCCGGCTCGTCCCCGCCCGGTAGAGCGACCCCACTCTCCCCGTGTTCTCCGGGCTCTTCGTTATTTGCCGTGCGTGGGGCCTCCCCCCACCACCAGACCTGCTGGGGTCTCCCCCGGGCCGGCCAGGGACGGGGAGCCATGCCAACACCTGCTCCCCGCACGGAGCCCGGTGAACGGCCTGGGGCGCCCGCTGGGGACCCCGTGCGCCCACGCAGCCCGCCCCGGAGCCGCGGCCCGTGGTACCGTCTTTCCACTCTCGGGTCGCCGGGTTGATGATGCCGAACAGCTCGTCACAGGTGACGGCCTTGGGGTCCAGGTCCACCGCCACCGGCTTCCGCTTCAGGTTCTGGTAGGTCTTGTTCAGGGACTTGAGGACCTGGGCAGAGTCAGGCTCACTCAGGACCGGGCCGGCAGGCGACCCCCGTGGCCGAGGGCCGCGTGTCGACTCGGAACCCGGAACCCAGAACCCCCGCCTGGGCCTGTTCTGCTCTGGTGACATATCGGTGCGTCTGCGTCCCCCAAACAAGGACCCGGGGGACGGCAAACGCACTGAAATTGTTCCCTTCTGCAGAAGGCAGAGAGCTGCTGGCCTCGGGACCCGGCCGGGATCAGGAGAGGTTCACTCCGTTTCCCCACAGTGAAAGCCATGCGGGCCCGTGACTGCTCCGCCCGGGGCAGAGGGCACCGAGGCTGTCCCACGGGTATAGGTGGGCGTGTTCCTCTTTGGTAAGTGGGGTCCAGACAGCTTCTGCCTTCTTGAAAACAGTTTGTCGTGCGCGTCGCCCACGTCGTCAGCCTTTGGAACTCGTCTTTAGTAAGGGAGGGAACTTGTCTTTAGTGTGGGCATCTAGCTGGACATCTGGCTGCTTCAGAGCAGCGGTCCCAGCCTTTGCGGCACCGGGGACCGGTGCTCCTGTGAGCATCTAAGGCCTGATGGTCTGAGGCGGGGCTGAGGCGGTGATGCTGGCGCTGGGGAGCGGCCGTAGACACGGACGAAGCTTCGCTCGCTCACCCGCCGCTCACCTCCTGCTGTGCGGCCCGGTTCCTGACTAACAGGCCGCAGACTGGGTAGCGGTCCATGGCCCCGGGCTTGGGGACGCCTGCTTTTGAGTTTTCTGGAGTTTGGCCAGGTATCAGGAATGCTGGCCCCCACCCCCTTCCTCACTAGGCGGGGGCAGCACAAAGGAGGGTGGGGTGGGGCTGTCCCCAGGAGGCAGATGAGCCGGGAGAAGGCGCCGTCAGTGGTCAGTGGGACCAGGGCTCTGTGGCTGTTCCTCGCTCCCCGCCCCCGCCCCAGCCCCTCCCCGCCGTCCCCCGCATCACAGTTTCCCTCTTGGCTCATGACGCGCGCGTTTCCTGTTGGGGGGGCCTCCTGGGATGCGCTGGGCTGAGGCCGGACGCGGCCACCTGCCTGCGACTTGCCGCTGCCCGCGTTCCCGATGACGAACACCGAGTGGCGCACTTGCAGCAGCTCCTCCAGCTGCACCACCTTGAGCACGAAGCTGTCCTCCGCCTGCAGCCTGAGCTCCAGGATGCTCTGCTTGATGATCTGGGGGCGCACACAGGTCGGGGCGCTGGGCCTGGGCGCAAGGACCAGGCAGTGCTTCTGGGTGGGGAGGGGGCCTGCTGTCCCGCGGGAGACGCTGTCGGGGAGCAACGGCCCCCCTCGAGAGTGGACGCGGTGACAGCTTCTGCCCCTGATGCCCCTGATGCCCCCAAGGCCTCCATGGGTTTGCCCGAAGCCCCTCGGTTCTTCTCGAGACGCCCCAGCATTGAGAGAGGGCTGGCCAGGGCTGGAGAGACGGCCGCGGGGTTCCCCACGTAGCAGAGGGAGCCAGCCGCGTGCGTGTGGCCGTCACGGGCTGACAGACGGGGCCACCCACCTCGGCACTGCGCCTGCCACTTGGGTACCGGCCTGACATCCGGCAGGTGTGCTGGGCCCCGGGCTGGCCCCAGGCCCAGCCGTCCCTACCTTCTCAAAGTTCAGGTCCCGTTTCCGAGGCACATCCAAGGCTGGGAAGAGGTCCCCGATCAGCCCCATGAACACGGGCAGGTCGTCGGTCACGATCTTGGGGATGTTGAAGTCCCTCAGGGCCCTCATGAGCACCTGGTCCTCTGCCCGGCTGGGGTCGCCTCTCTTCAGGGAGCCGGCCACCACCAGCACAGACTTGATGGCCCGTAGGCCCCAGTCGTAATGGTCCTGCGGGCGGAGGGGGCGGGCGCCCGGTGTGAGCGTGCCTTCCACGCTGGCCGGCTGGAGCCGCCGGCGCCCGAGGGCCGGGACCGGGGCTGGCCAGCTGCCGGCACGTGTGCAGCCTGCCCCGAGGACGCCGGCACGCACCTGCTTGGAGAGCAGCTCCTTGCACAAGGTGTAGAGCGTGATGAACTTCCTGGCCAGCAGGCGGGCGTCCAGGAAGCCCTCGGCCACCAGCATGATCTCGCAGATCAGTTCGAAGTCGGGGACGACCATGGCGCAGGGCCTGGAAGGCCGGCGGGGCCCGCCTTGACCTCTCCCCTCCTCGCCCACGCCCTGCCCGTCTCTCCTCGCCCAGGCGCCCGCCTCGCCTGTGCGCCTCGCCCCACCTGCCTTGAGGACCAGCGGTCTCGATCCTAGGGCAGAGCTGGGGTCCGAGCCCCCGCTTCTCCCTGCCCGTCCCCACCTCCTGTCTCTTCTGGCCTCCACACGGGGAGCCTCCAGGCCCCACATTCGCTCCCCTGGACCCTGCCTCCCCTTGCCTTGCACCAAGGGGCAGGCCATGCCTCCAGTGGGGACCGGAAAGGCAGGACAGGAAGAACCATCTGCGCTTCGGGGGCCCCGGCCTGCCGGTCCCGTCTACCTGGCTGCGCCTCGTGCCCTCCCCAGCCCCCCGGCCCTGCCCCCACCCCGCGCCCCCGCCTGCAGGCCACGCACCTGAACAGGGCCTTCAGGTTCTCGGGCAGCTCCGTGCGCCCCGCGTACCCGGGGTTCATGGTGATGAAGATGCCGACGGTCGGGATGAGGCGTATCATCTCCCC
>JAQQSQ010001820.1:0-11889 GCA_028627145.1 Eidolon dupreanum
TATCATTATTTATTATACGTTGCGTTTATCTGTCTGCATCCTTTACTGCCTTGCCAAATTCTGGAGGGATGTTTTCAACCCCAGTGCCCATCACAGGGCCTGGCACTTCACAGGCCCTCGATGCCATAACTCTGAGCTAAAGGATGAATTAATGGAAGCCAGTGGTACGTGTTAATGTATACATGGCCTCTCTCTTTGGCCCTTCCTTGATGAATCTCACACAACTGAGTGACAGCCAGCCAACCTTATGGGTTCACGCAGTGTGTGATTGCTAAGCCAGTGCAATGCTAAAACAACAACAAAGCTTCCCAAGGCATAAACTAGTGTCTTTGTGTTAATTAGACCTGGGCTTACTAAGCCAGGGTCAGCAGAGGAGGGCCATGGCTCTCCGTTGCTATATAGTTGGGGGAGGGGAACAAAGATGACTAATTCATGACACATGGAAATGATAGGAAATCTAAATGCCGGTGTCTTTAAATAAAGTTTTCTTGGAACACAGGCAAGCCCATTCATTATGTATTGTCTATGGCTGCCTTTGGATTACATTGGCAGAGCTGAGTTGCTGTGACGCAGGCCACGTAACATACAAAAATATTTACTAACTAGCCCTTTACTGAAAAGATTTGCTGACCCTGTTGCTCTAAGTGAAAAAGCCACACATTCTTTTTGCTTTCAGCACTAAATTCAGCTTGATCTTTTCTTCTAGAATCAACCAACACAGTGGCATATCCTGTCTTATATCATCACCATCATGCCAAGCATCACCATCGTTATCACCACTGAGCTTTTCACCTTCATGTTTTTCTTCACTGTTGTGCAGGAAAGGGTTAACTCAGCAGGTCTGGGCTGGTCAAACCCTACACATTTCCCCCAAGAAAGCTTGTCTTCAGGACTGGCCCTCCATTACGAGGTCTGAGTCCTTGGAAGACTCTGCCTGATAAGATGATTTTTGGATGCCTGAGGCCTTAGGCCACACAGTACCAGTCTCAGTAGACAGTTCACTGTGGTGACTTATGGTGAATGCTTGCTTTTTGCTCTGGGGCCTAAGTTTTGAGTAGCTTAGGTTAGTCACATGGATGCTCCATGTCTGTGTGACTGGACTCCCCATAAAAACCCTGGGCACCGTATCTCAGGTGAGCTTTCCAGTCTGAGAACACTTTGCACGTGTTGTCACATATCACAGCTGGGAAAATCAGGCAAATCCCTGTGACTCCACTGAAAGACTACATCGGGAAGCTTCTGTCTGGTCTCCTGGGCTTCGCCCCCATGTACCATTTGCTGGTGTTTAATCTGTATCCTTTGGCTGTGAGTATAACAGCTGTTCTGATTCCTGAGTTCTTCTAGCCAATCACAGACCCTAAGGATGGTCTTGGAGACCCCCAACACGGCTCCACTGTATATAATCAAATTTGATGTTTTTCCCTCTGGAGTCAAAAATCACAAAAAAGGCCCAGAAGAGAAAACATTTGGGTGAATGTCCCTCTTTAAATTCTTTGATTGCCATTGATAACTACAACTGTCATATATCTTTAGCAGTAGCAATCGGTAGAGCATGAGTTATTGAATATTCGGTGCACATGTGACATCTTTACTAATATGCTTCTATCAGGACAAGGTTTCTCAGCCTTAGCACTATCAACATTTTGAGTCAGATCATTCTTTGCTGTGGGGGCTGTCTTGTGCCATTTTAAGATGTTTTCTAGCATCCCTGGCCTCCAGCCACTAGATGTCAGTAGTGAACACCCATCCTTCCAAATATCTCCAGAAGTTTCCCAATTGCCCTGGGAGCGGGGCAAATCCCTCCCAGTTCAGAACCATCAATCCAGGATACTGGATTCACTTCAGCATTACTGTGTAGCGGGGATAACTTGTTTACGTTAAAAAAAAAAAAAGAAGAATGAGTTTTGGAATCAGAAAGGTACAGGTTTGTATTCAGCTCTTTAGCTCATTTTGAAGCCAGCAATCTTGGGCGACTTAACTTCACTAGATTTCTCATTCTTCTGCAACACGAAGATTATGACATCGATCCTGCAGAGTTGCAATCTATGTAAATATATGTAAAGACCTCAGTATGGAGTTTGGCATGCAGTGGGTAATATTAAGTGCAAAGCCATTTTTATTAATTATTATATTCTACAGTCTGATGAATAGAAGACATTGAGGGCAGGCTTTTGTCTAGAAGCTGCAGAACGACGTCATGAAAACATGGGCTCTGAGTTTAGAAAAAAGACCTTTGCACACAACAAACTTATTTTTCACACGCTAGTTCTGTGTTTTGGGATATGAGATAATTCTCCACAGAGCCTTAGTTTCATCTTTTCTATAAGGAAGATCATGCTATAAAGTTTTTACAAGGATGCAAGGAGATGCAAAGTGTTTAGCACAGTGCCTGGCACAATGTCAGTGCCCAAAGCTGCCTCATGTTTTGAGTTGTTCAATATATTGATGACACAGCCTAGAATTTGCCCTACAAAATTTATCCAGAGCCAGATATTGAGATCTCATTTTTCTCCCACGGCCTAGAGGTGGGGCTTCTCCTGCAAAGGCTGTCCTGTCACTCCCCCTGCTTTTGGGGAAGCTCTCTTTGATAGACTTGGCATGCAAAAGAATGGAAACTAACTCATTAGGATATGCAGTTTTCAGCATGTAAGCAAGTTCTGATTCTACTGGAAGATCAAAAACCCCCACAGGCTCCATCAAAGCTGAGCTGCATTCCCTCTGTGGGACAGGGAAGGACACAGATAAAAATTAAGGCCAAACTTGGGCAAGAATGGGATGAAATCTGAAAAGACAGATGGGGGGAGGAGAGGAGAGAAGGAAAGTGAATTGCAACCAAAGGAAGAGGCAAAGGTAGACAGATGTATGAGATAAAGTCTTTGAAGTGGAACATTTCCAGGCTGGAAATCCTTTGCTTGGGGACTTAAATCAGGACCCTTCTGTTCCAGTTCACTGAAGTGCACTGCATTTAATCTGGCAGATGTGTAAATTATACAAAACACTGCAGAGCCAAAGGTCATTGTTTATAAGGAATGCTCCTCACCGCCATCGCTCTGTGTCTAGATAAGCCTGGTCCTCTGCGTGGATGTGGGGTGCCCAAAGATTGGCTGTTCTGAGGGGCTCAGAGTGGTAGTAGGAACCTTTCAAACCCACATTCCACTCCTTTAAGAGGCTAAGGTAGTCACCACAAACAGGCATGCTTTGTCTCCAGTATTTTGGCAGGTCATCCTGACCCCAAAGTCTAGGACTGTGACCCATCAAAGAAAAACAGCTCGTGTCAGGGGCCACAGTTATCACGGGTTCTAGATAATCTTTTTTTTCCAGTGCTATTTTATACAAATTGCAGGAAAGGAATTAGAAAGAAGTCCATCCAAAAGCGTGGCCAAAGGTCATTGTCTTAACTGTGATGGACTCAATGAAGTGGAGTGGAGACCTATATCTATCTTCTTCTAAACTAATTCATAGATGAATCACGGTCCACCGTGCTCAAGAGCCCATAGAAAACCAAAACCTTTGCAGAGGTAACTCAAGGTCAAACATAGCTGCCCTTTCAAGACAAGCGATCACAGTGCTACATCTATCGTCTTCATTTTTAAACTTTATATTGAGATTCCAGTTTACTTTGCCATCACCTCGCCTGGTATCGACTCATGTGGCTTGTGGCTAGGCTCAGACTGATGTGGACCTAATCGAGGTGACTTCAGTGATCACACTAATTGCTCCTATTTTTATTTTACTTTACAGCCTATAAAGTTGGTTTATACTCATTATCTTACCTGATTCTCCCTACGACTCCAGGACAACCTAGTTTCAAGATCCAATCATCTTTCAAATGTGATTTTGCAGCCAGGTATGCCCTTCTTTAAGTACCTGTCATTAAAAAAATTTTTTTGCCCTTCTCGAAACCAGAAATTTTTTTGTTTTCGGGAGTATCCATTCAAAAGCCCCTTTCTCTTCTCCCAAAAACCTGCTCATAATAATAGTGTCACCGAGATTGTTTTTCACCATCATCTTCAAGGTTTTTGAGTTGATTTACTCTGCATCTCTCTCTGTTTGACTTTAATTATGTGTTTCTTGTCATCAGGACCTAACTATATCTTAGATTTGCATTGCATGGGAAAATCTTTTTCTTTCCCTATTGATCACAACTCGTGGAGTAATTTAACTCGAGTCCAATTTTCCTTTGCAAGCGGGGTGCTTTCCAACCATGGAAGTGAGTTATGTGTGTTCAAGTGGTTCATCTTATGAATCTTGTTAAGCTTTGCCGCCTTAAAGCCCCACTGATGGAATATTTAATCACAGAAATGAGTTGGCAGCTATGCTATCGAGTGTGGGTAAGCTTTGCAATGATCTTAGCCGCAACTGAGAAACAGATGAATCCGCCATTTGTCAGTACCATGTCGACATCTTTGTATAACCTCCTGTTATTTATTTTCATTTTGTTTTACTTGTTTATGAAGATTAAAGGTGCTTCTGATCAACAGTTTTGGGGGCTAGATATCACGATTATCTCTAAAGACATCAATTTAAAAAAAAAATCTTTTTATTAGATGGTGAAAGGACTGTCTCATAATGATGGGAAAATGGTAAGAATCCCCACTGTCTTCATCGAGATTCTTAGAAACACTATTTCTAATTACACAAAATAACTCGAGGCATGCTACTGGAAACAGATAGTTGTAGAGACTGTACTTCCAGTTGGGAAGTTCAATTTTCTCTAAACTCTAAAATGGCCATAGATACCAGGTGAAGCCTTGGAGACTCACCTAGATTTTTTTTTTTTATTGACTTATCAATCTTCTGTCTGGAGAATAAGCCTCAAGGAGTCCAAAGATGATGGGACTTAGGAAAAATAATCGATACTGTTTAGTGTTATAAGAAAACACCCACTTGTCTTTGGGGAAGATTTATATATGTTCACGGGGATAAGCTGATTTATGTATATCTGCTTCTGGAGACTGGACTGGATAAGCATTTAAAAGAGTTCTTCCTGTTATGATCTCATCCCCCGAAATGAAAGGCCTTCCATAACCACTTTCTTAACGCTTCCCCTGGAATGTGTGAGCAAGGGAGAGTGCATGTCATAATTTATCAAAGCAAATTAATACTGCTCAGCTAGTAATTAAAGATCCTCATTAAGAGGTGCGACTGCTCTCCCCACCCCCACCCTGCATTAGCAATAAAAATGCACTCAGGGTGTCAAGAGGTTATATAGGAAAATCAATAACCTGCCATTTTATAATTAAAAGACAAAATAAATGTTAGAGAAAAGTCCACTAAATTAGGAAAACTACCTTTAGGAGAGATTGAAAATATCGATTTTAATTTATAAAATATGTGAACTTTTCATGCCCTATTCTGAGAGACAATTGGAGGCTGGGTTGTTAATTCTGCATAAGCTTCAGAAAATCAATAATTATACTATGGGAATGTTATGATATGTGTCATTAACACAGAATATTATATATAGAAATGACTAATGAGTCTAGCTTTCTAGTACATATCAAGCAGACACAGGGTTGGCCTGCTAAATATTTAGAGCAAATCAATGAGGAGGTCTTCATTTCAGCTTTGAGGCATATTCAAAATTGCAAGATAAAACCAGACTCTTTTTATACTTGGGGAAATTTAAAATGCCCCCTACATTTTTAGTCATGGGTATTTAAATGGGTGACCTTAGCAATTATACCTGGCTATGCAAATGAAGACATTCTACATCTATGTATTTACATATATGCATTCCATAGGTAGAGGTACCTGAGACTTTAGATTTGAGCTAGCTGGAGTCTCAGTGTTTATGGGTCTTCAGATATTTCAGAGGAACTGTTCTGGAGTGTTGAATTTACAGCAACATTTTCCCCCATTTCTGAATATCATGAACTCTGTCTACCTTCACACACAAATATATAGGCAAAAAGAGAAAATTTCTGATTAAGGAGAGGCCAGATATTGGCAACTTGGAACACGAATGTTTAGATTTCTCAAGGAACACTTACTTATCCATGCCTCATTTTTGTTAAGATTTTAGATGATCAGAGCACCTCATAGGAATAATCATTTGGCTGTCCAGACTCCCTGTCACTACCGGTTAACAGATCTGAATATGGTGGTAGTTGGAATAATCCAAAATTATCATCTTTCTTCTTTTAGTTTGACTGGTTTGGCCATAGAGCAGTAGCATGATCTACTATCATAGGGCACGGTCAAAAAGAATTATGACTTTTAATATTCATAAAAAAGAAAGTAGTATAACCCAGTTATATAAAACACAGGCTCTTGGTTTCAAATTCCTTGTCCCTTAGTCTCCTCATCTGGAAATTGCCATGGGGATTTAAGCACAATGCTGAGAATAGGGCCTAGCACGGTGCCTGACCATAGAAACTACTCAGCCCATATTAACCCTTATGTTACTCACTCTTCTTCTATAGCCCAATGGTCTAACTCCTTTTTTTTAAATTGTTTTTCATTTTTTCCATTACCGTTGACACTCTATGTTATTTTTTGTATTAGTTCCAGGCGCACAGCAGAGTGGTTAGACATTTATGTAACTTACGAAGTGATTCCCCCCAATAAGTCTAGGACCCACCTGGCTCCATACACAGTTATTACAATATTATTGACTCTATTCCCTATGCTATACTTTACATCCCCATGACTATTTTGTAACTACCAATTTGTATTTATTAATTCCTTCATCTTTTTCACTCAGGCCCCCAACCCTTCTCCCATCTGGCACTCATCAGTTTGTTCGCTGTATGTATGAGTCTGTTTTGTTCTTTAGATTCCACATGGAAGTGAAATCATATGGCATTTGTCTTTCTCTGTCTGATTTACTCCACTCAGCACAATACACTCTAGGTCCATCCATGGTATTGCAAATGTTCTTTTTATGGCTGAGTAATATTCCATTGCATGTAGGTCCCACCTCTTCTTAATCCAATCATCTATTGAGGGATACTTAGGTTGTTTCCATATCTTGGCTATTGTAAATAATCCTGCAATGAACATAGGGATGCATGTGTCTTTTTGAAGTAGTGTTTTGGATCCAATGATCTAATTTCTGAGGGTGGACCCAGGGCTAATTTAAATGGCTACTCTAATGTTCTAAATGTTGTGCGGATTCATTTATTTTTGAATGTATAAGTCAGTCTGAATTGTTTCTTCTGTCTTAATGTTCTTCTAAACATCCGTAGATATGCATATAGGTTTAAAATCACACGTACAAAAGATATTTGGTGTGTTTTCCTGGTTTCTGGACACAAAGATGACTGACTACTTTGCATGGGACCAGAAGATGCACATCCCTTTCTATTACGATGCACGAATTTATACCCGACTTTCTCATCAAATGATATCTTGCTTCTTGTTCTTCACCCCACTATTTTGGGGGAGAAAATATGCACTTAGATGTGCATTTACACACATGAGTACTCACACACACGTGCATGCGCACACACGTGTGCACAGCCTGCCACTTCTTTATTCTAGCTACTCCATTTCCCCTGGCAGCACCAGCAGATGCACGGAAGCTGCTGTCCAACTGTCTCCTGGCACCTTTGGGGTAATTTCATTTCTTAGCAGCTTTGGACAAGGATGTACCCCAGCAATACCTGTGCCATCTGAACACACTGCCTTACCCTTGATCCCAGAAATTAACTTCCTCTAAATGAACATGCTGAGAATGGAAGGACTGGTCTCTTCATGAGTTAAAAAGAGAATCTCTTAGTCTAGTGGTACACTCAGAATTCAGCTCTTGGTTAACTTTTTCCTTATGGCAAAGGGGTGGAATATTAACTTATTTATTTTTATTAACCCAATGCTTATATGGTGCTGACTATGCACTAAACACTTTTCACATATTAACCCATGTGGTTCCTATAAATACCTGTGAGTTTGTTATTATGATCATCTCCCATTTAACAGATGAAGACACTGAGGCACAGAGAGGTTAAGTAACTTGCCTAGAGTCACACAGCTGGCAAGCAGACGGGGCCAGGATTCGAACCCGGGCTGTCTGAGTGCAGTATCCATGTTGCTCACTCCTCCACTATGTATCCTCTAAGGAGGTGGGTCATGGGAAGGCCTATAGCTAAGTCTCTCTTCCCTCATCAGAGTTCACACAGCTACTTTCTAGCCAGAGTCCCTGGACTTTCACCAAGGCTTGTGGTAGGTAAAATTCACCCATGAAGAACAACCGCAAGCATTGCGTATTTAAAATCCAGAACTCATAATGGGCCTTCCCAGATTTACCTTTTTTTTAAAAAAAAAAAAAAAAAAATTAAATCAAGTTGGTTATTGTGCTAAAACAGCTAAGATTCCTACATTCCTTTGTCATCCACTAGGGTGAATGCTTAGTATCAGAACAATGACAGACGCGCGACACCCCAGAAGAGACAAAGCAAGGAATATGACTTACCGTCGAGAAAACACTAAGGGAGTGAATCTAGACCAACTGGTTATTTATTTCTCCTTATTAAAAAGCAAGGGCCACATCGAAGAGAGACTTCTTTTCCAACATCCATGGGGCGAAGCTACTTAGGCTCTCAGGTGTTCAATGTGGCCTTGTTAATGAGCAAGGACACAACAGGCAGAAGGGACAGGCCAAGCCTGGCAAAAATCTCAGCCGCTGTGGCTTCCAGGTGACTCTTCCCAAATTTGATGATCGAGTTTTCAATGATTTTCCCAATGAAGTGGTATTGGGGCGGGGGCGATCAGGCAGGGAAGGGGTAAAAAGGGAGCTATATCTTTGAAGGCAAAGCAGAGAGAAATGGAATTTCTAATGGGAATTGACTAGTGGAGAAAGAAAAACAGCTCAGTTTTTTTCTGGTTTTCTAAATATTCCTTCTCTTGGCAATTCCAACTCGCTGCCACATTATTGGAATAAGTGATCCAAGTCTCTGCTTTACCAGGAAAAAAAAAATGCAACGCCAAATGGAAATGTATGGCTAAAAAAAAAACACATACAGGTATTTAGAAATAAAATGGGCATGAACAGCTCTACGTTTGTTCAATAAGCTCTTGAACAAGGTCTTAACGCTTTTTTAAGGCAAAATCAATGGAAAATGTCAAAAGGGGCAGTGACTCCATGCTGACTTCACAATGGAATTTACATGAGACCCCTTCATTTTTTAAAAAGGGTTTTAAATGCTTTTGGTTTTGCCAAAAAAAATATATATATATATATATTCAGAATGTCTTAGGATAAGGATTTGCTTGGTTCAGATGTTTTTATGAAACCCATTCATTATTGGTGGGCAAAGCACAGACAGAAAAGACCAAGAAGATATCATGCAAAGAGAAATTCTTTACCTGCATAGAATTCGGGGCTGTAGACTGCACCCACAACTGGATTCAATTTCCAGCCTTAAAACAAATATACGAAAAATCATTATTATCACCCTTGATTCAACGACTGATATCATTGCAAATTAATTGCAAAACTAATGGGTTGAGTGTTTTTTTTTTTTAATTTTAAAATTCAGAGGATATATAGTTTGGGCATGCATAAAAAACTGCTTGAAAATAGATTTATTCCTTTCTTTGATTTTTCTGGCAATACAAGTTATAGTATGAAAACTACTGACCAGCTACAGGTAAACCTTTTGAAAATGATATGGTAATGAATTTTCTCCCATGTCTATATTATCCAAGACCACTATAATCATTTCTATTTTTAGTTTTCTTTCACAGGCTACCACTAAATAATCCATCACGTCTCTCTGCGTTAAGTTCATAAAAATTTGAAAGCTCACATGAACAGAATTCTTTGCAGTGACATATTCTGATAATTGTCATTCTTAATTATGACCTGGAGACTCTACAGAATTCCAAAGTGCCTTTTAAAGCCCCAAGAAAATGACATTTATCTAGTAGAGATTAAGTGTGGAATACATTTCAGTGCCTTCAGGAACCATCAAAAATTTTAATCAATGCATGATATCTGGGGTAACTTTAAATAACCTGTATATAAGGTAAACAGAATCCTGTAATTTTCTAAATGTTCTGAATGGAGCATTTTCTGTAAAATGAAATCCTGGACCTTCAGAAACTTTTACTCAAGAAAAGGGCATAGAAGAATATCTGCAAATCGAGAAGCCACCCACATTAGAGACTCATAGGGTTTTATCTAGGGAAAAGTCTCTGAAGGATGAGGGTTTAGTGATCATCTCCTTTCCTGCTGGCACGTCTTTATGAAAAAATCCATTATATAGAATTCCTGAAAGACAACGAAGGACAGGCGTGCTTGCCTTTCGTGGAAAACCTTGTGCCCTTGGGCTGAGGGTCAAACACTGGAGACCCTTTATTAATAAATGCTCTCGAGAAAAGGCCATGGTGAAAGTTGAGATGTGAAGGAAGGTATTTCTGACAAGAACTCTCTGAGCTCTTCCCAGAAGGGAGAGGTGTGACATCCTGTTATCCGACCTAAGGGATGCATGTGTTAGAACAGCTGAGAGGTGGTCATAATCTATTGATACACTAAGAAAGATGGAGACTGAATATAGTAACAGATATGCCCTTGGAGGGACCTAAGAACTTTCTAGAATATTCTTAGAATGTTTTGTTCTAAGAACTTGTAGTTCCAACTTGAATAAGCTGGCTGGTTTATAGCCCCTAGATGTTCTTAGGATAGGGGTTTTTCAAAGGGTTATTTTGGGATTACTTGGGAGCCTTATTAATGGAAAATCCCTAGACATATTTAGACCTACAAAGTGAGACAAGAAATTCTGATATTGTCTCAATGGTTCCTAAAACTTCACACTGACAACTTACTCCCTTATATTAACCATATCTTATAGGAATTTCTGTGATGATAGAAAATGAATATTACCCCAAACATTTCAGAATATGTGTTCTCTGAATGTGGAAGATGACTTCGATCTGACCAACTGAAATTCCACTGCTTCTCAAATAAGAAAACCCCCAGTTTCTGAGGACATGAGAACTAACGTCTTCATTTCAAGTTATTCGAATTCTAAGAGAAAATAGGACAAACTGGTTGAAAATAAAGCTTCAGGGTTATCTGAACATATCAAACATTCTCTTTCTAGTCTTTCAGGGAAATCTAGAGCATTTGAAAGAACTCGATATGGAACTATAGTCAATGAATAATTAGTTTATTAATCTATGACTCCATCTTCCCTCTGTTCCCTGTCTTACACCCTACGTGTGCCCTACCTTTTGCTGGAGGTGAAGACAGTCTTTTGAACACTATTAAAGTAAGGCTCTGTTTCTTGTGTACACCCTTTTTAGCTCTCTTAAATAGTTCTTTTGCACGCAAGGCTGGAGCATACCATTCACTGAATGTGGACCCATCAATTAATTTTGATGTAACTGTCAAAGATTGTAAGTTATGCCAATGATCTTTCACGTCCTCGAAGAAAAAGATTTTTCAGAGGTGTCTAAGACTGCCTTAGAAATCGCGTTTCTCTCGTCCACCTTTGTCTTCCTCATTTCCTTGAGTTAAGTGAACTTTTTCCTCTCTCTCGCATTCTCATCCATCATCTATCATCTAATTGATATTGATCAATATATTGATCAATTAACTCTTGCCAAAGTTGACCTGATGTTATTAAGGTCCCCAGTGTCTTTCCAGGGGAAACTATTTAACGTCTGGCACACCCCCTTCTCAGAGCTACTCCGATTCAATTCCTGGCTTTGTTTCCAGTATAGCTGTTAACACGACCTGGGTTACTCATTTCTCTTTCTTTGCTTGTTCTTAATTGTTTTTATAACCATCTCCTTCATTAAAATTAATGGTAAAGTGAGCAGGGCTGCCATTCGATGCGAATTCCCAGCATTGAAAACTGCATTTGGCAAATAGTCGGTGCTCCATAAATATTTATTTCGTTTTGCTCTAAAGAAACTGAAGGAATATACAGCTTTTTTCTAATG
>JAQQSQ010001821.1:0-11888 GCA_028627145.1 Eidolon dupreanum
CTCTCTCTCTCTCTCTCTCTCTCTCTCTCTCTCTTACCTATCCCTCAGTCCCCCTGGCAACCATCAATTTGTTCTCTGTATTTATGGGTCTGTTTCTGTTTTGTTTATTCATTTGTTTTGTTATTTTAGTCCTACAAATAAGTAAAATCGTATGTTATTTGTCTTTCCCTGTTTCACTTGTTTCACTTAGCATAATACCCTCTCAGTCCATCCATGTTGTTGCAAATGGCAACATTTCATTCTTTTTTATGGCTGAGTAGTATTCCATTGCGTATATATGTACTACATCTTCTTTACCTGTGTATCTATTGATGGACACCGAGGTTGCTTCTGTATCTTGGCTATTGTAAACAACGCTGCAATGAACACGGGGGTGCATGTTTTCAAATTAGTGTTTTGGTTGACCTTTCTTACCCTTCCTGCCTGCCGCCTAAGTTTATTGCATTCTGACGCTTGCTCAGGCCACCATGGGGATCTGGTAGAACCTTCTCATTTTGCATAAGCTCATGCCGAGACTGAGAAGTGGAGGGACTTCCCCAAGAGCACACACCTGTAAATCGCCAGCCTAGCCTTCTTCTTTCTGGTCTCCAATAAGGTATCTTGATCAGGCAGTGAGCTAGAGCCAAACGCCAAACGGAGGAAAACGCTGAGGTGTCTGCCGTTAGCAGAGGCCCGGGCGAGAAGCCATAAGATCAGAAAACATCTGAGGAATCAGATACGCTTTATGGAAGCAGCTAATTTCCTGCCCGAGGAGTTAGAGCCCTCAGCTTCCCAGGTCTGCTGGAATAATTCAGAGTCACTCCTGCTTTGCAAAAAGCTAAGACCTGGGGCCACTTGGAGCAGGCTGTTTGTTCATGCGTTTGATAATTCACGAGGTCTAGAGAAGAACAACAAAAAAAAGTGGAATCTAAATATCAAATAACTTCTCCCTTCTCCCAGTATCCAAGCAGAACCTTTGTGAGGAGCCAAGAGACGTCACATTTCTTTTCAAGAGAAGAGACCCAAAGTTGAGAAACCTCCAGGGAGAGGCAGGTGAGAGGGAAAGGAACGGGGAGCAGCTGGACCGAGGACTGAAACTTTGTGCGGAGGGAAATCCTACAGGGGACTCGTAGGGAAGCGGACCGTGTGCTTTGTGACATAATCCTCCCATGGCCCCTTCCGCAAGGGATCTGGGCTGAGGACAGATTTACATCACCGTTCAAGGCGTTTGGAGGCAGCAGTTGCTTTGAATATGACACCACCGAGAGCTCGTTCTCAAGGTAACCCAGCTTCACGTGGTCTGCCTTTAATTAAGCTTTTATATTTCAAGCACTAGGCTAGGATCTAGGGATAAAAAGCGACAGAGACCCCATTTCTGCCCTCACAACTCGGGTAGAGGGAGAGGTGCCCTCCTGGATTAACTGTTTGATTAGTGTCTGTTTCTCCCACCTGACTTCAGGCTTTACAAAGGCAAGAGGTCCATTTTGTTCATAATACCTGGGGGATGATAGGTGCTCAATAATATTCATTAAGTGCGTGTTTTATCAGTTTCCTAGGGCTGCCATAACTAAAAACCACGAACTGGTGGTTTAAAATAACCGCATTTGTTATCTGACAGCTCTGGGGCCAGGAGGCCAGAACCAAGGTGTCAGCGGGGTAGTTCCTTCCTGGGGGCTCAGAGGGAGAATCTCCGTGATGGCCCTGGGGTTGCCGTGGCAGCACTCCAAGGTCTGCTTCTGTGGTTATGGGGCTGTCTTTCCTCTGTCTACACATGGCGTTTTCCTCTCGGTCGGTGCCTGTCTCTGTGTCTCTTGTTACAAGGACATCAGCCATGTTGGACTAAGGAAGCGCCCGACTCCAGTGCGACCTCATCTTAACTTATATCTGGAAAGACCCTATTTTCATACCAGGTCACTTGTACAGGTGGCAGGGGTTAGGATGCCAACTTATCTTTTCTGAAGGACACAGCTAAACCCACGACAAGTGCTGAACAACATTAGTACGTACTTGATGAATTATTACCCAACCCAGTTTGGATAGGACAGTCTCCAAAACTCACAGGCACGTTGGCTGAGAAGCGGACAGAGGCTGGACTACAGGAAGCCTCGGTACGACCACGTGCCTCTCCTGTCCTCCCTGATGACCTGGCTTCTCGCTCAGACTCGCAGCCAACCCCACCCAGCCCTCCTGTCTTTCCCTCTGCACACAGCCTCTGGCTGCTCGCTGCGCCTCCTCTGTTATTCCCTGCTCTCTCCCCTGCCATAGCCCTTCCATTCTTGTGTCTGTTTCTGCTTCAGCTCCTTCTTCGGCTGTGTCAACTCAGAGGAGGGTGAAGAAGAGACAGGACACCCACGCTTCTCCCTCATTCTAACGAGGGCCATGCAGATGGTTCCAGTGGCCACGAGCAAATGTCACGGGGTCAGGGGATTTTACTCTGGCTTAGGCAGTCCGACTAGGCTCCTACAAGGAACATATAGCTAATGTTTATTAAGTACTTAACATATGCCAAATGTGGAATGCTTTATGTGTACCTTGATCTGACACTTTGAGTCACGAGTTATTTGCTCAAGGTTACCTCGCATATCAGAAGGTGGGTTGGGACTTTAACCAGGGTTTATTTGTCACAAACGTTTGACTCTCGGCGCCAGGCTCTCAGGCAGTGGTGAGGTTCCACCTGGCGCCGGTGAGGGTGTGGTCTCTTGTGAACGTCTGGTTTCCTGAGAAGCCCCTGCAGCCACACCAGGAAACTGGGTCAGCCGTGAGGAAGAGACAGAGGGAGGCGGGGCAGAGAGAGAAGCCACTGGAACATGAGTGGAAGTGAGATGTGTCACTGCTGGGCTGAGGTTTTTAAGAATCAGATACGCCTTTACCACTGTGTTTTGCCCTCTCTGCTAGGAGATGCTGCAGCCGTGAGATGAAAGGCGGCCGCCGACAGGGAGCCTTTGTGTCAGGCTGTTATCTGGGTGAGAAATAAATTTTGATTGTGTTAAGCCACAAAAAAGCAGGTGCTTATTTGTTCCCTTGACTAATATAGGGTGTAAAACAAGGTCTAGGGTGGTTTTAGTTCCCGCTCTGCTCGGCCCGTATGCTCTTGTACCTCCTGTGAGTTGTTTGTGAATTCATGACAGTTTCCTGGGAGGGAGGTCCTCCCTGCACCTCTGGACCCGCCCGTGGGCTGCCCGTTTGCTGGCGGATCTCCTGTGGGAGCCTGGGCAAGGCAGCCCCATGCAGACCACAAGAGACTCACGCATCAGTCTCCATCCACACCGGGACACTTCCTAGTAAAGACCATGGTTTTAAAGCATTTTGTTCAGAAATCATTGGGTCTTATAGAAGAAATGTTCCTCTCCATGGAATACAGATCACCCTTGGGGTAAAGGAAATGAGAAGGCGTGGGGAGAAAAGTGTGAATTGACTATTTACCTAAAAGGGACTTAAAAAAATATGTAGAATTGACTAAATTATCATGAATTAGCAAGGCGAAATTCTTCATCATCAGTGGAAACGGGGAGCTCCCGAGGCAGCTAAGTTTGGTGATAGAGCAATAAAGGTGATACGTCTCTGCACACTAGGTGCACTTTGCACACTTCACATTCATCCTCCTAGAATGTAGGTCTAGCTAATGCTGGGCAAAGTCCAGCAATTTGACTTAAGGATAGGAGAGGCTTTGGGGCCCCAAGGCAAGTTCTGAACTCTTTGGCCTTCAGTTTCCTCATTTGTAAAAGGAAGATAATAGTTAACACTCACTTCATTGCAGGACTCCTAGGATTACATGAGATTATTTATGTAAGCTCCAGAATGTGTTAGCTCCAAGTCTCTGAAGTTCTGAGCGACTCAGTAAATTGTAGCTATTAGTCTATAGAAAGGAATTTTGGTGAGATGAAGGAAAGAAAGGTTCTATGAAGAGAATAGAATTGGATGGAATACCAGAGCAGGGCACTGGGGCAGCCAGCCCTCAGGCTGGAGGCAAAGGGCCTGGGGAGGGTGGGTTGGGGGCAGGAAGGTCACAGGAGGGGAGAGAGATGATGTGAACTCGCTTTGCCTCCCTCAACTTCCTGCCCAGCATGGCGCCTGATCATCGGGAACCCACACCACACTTGGCATTTACTGGGACCGTAGCATGGCTTCTGGTGCCATCTCCCTAGGGAGTGGACCTTACCCCACCTGAGGATCCCCCACTTCTCGCTGTGTTCAGCTCCACGCCAGGACTCATACAGAGCAAATGCTTAAAGGACGACTTCTGTGGCACCGTCAAAGTAAAAAGCACCAGAATAATTCACCATGTCCCAATTTTCCTCTGCGCCTTTTAAGAAAATCATAATTTTATCCCTTTGGGTTTCACACTGTTATTCCCTCATTATTCTCTGTTCGGAGTAGTAAATGAACACAGGACCGCACAACAGAGGAAATAAGCCAAACAAATTGCAAAGTTCCCCGCCATTGAGGAACTTGAAATATAGCAGCATGAGTGGCATAAATAATTCAATACAGAATGGGGACAAGGTGATTAGTGTCTTTTCCTGATGCAATCCTTTGTAGGACAGGTGGGGCTTCAGGAGGAGCAAAAGGCAGTTGAAGCAAGAAAACACTAATTGGCATGTGTTCTAAGTGAAAGGAGAAAATGAAGGGAAAGATGTAAAGTTAAGAGTTTATGACAGACAAGCTATTAAACACAGAGTCTTCTGGATTTGGGAGGATGGGTTCAAGGAAAGAAAATAAGATAAAATACAGGGGCAATGGAGTGGTGGAAGGTTTTGGTTTTCACACAAAGACACTTGATCTTCACATAGGTCCAGAGACAATGCGGGTTAAAGAGCTTGGGGTGTGGGGAGTGGATTGTGCAACGCTTTCTGGCACAGAACGCAGAGCCTGGGGAGCGCATGTGGCGAGAGTCAAGGACAAAACTACGCTGTCCACGGACCCGCTTCCATCGTGAGGGGAGAGACTGTGACCTGGGAGACAGGAAGGGCTGCTGAGTCACTTGCTAAAGTGTTACTCCCTTCATAGTCTTCATCATTTGAGCACCTGGTGCTGTGCTTTCTCAGACCCGGTGTAAGCAAGAGCGGGGAGAAGCCAACTCGGTAATGAGCTGCTGCGTCACGAAGGTCTTGCTCCCCTGTCTTCCACAACCTCTGTGCCTCAGAGTCTCTTTCCGAAGTAAGCTCCTATGGCGTGTGATGCAGCCCAGCAGTAAATGGTGCTGGACGAATGGCTGACGGCCAACAGGTATCCATTACCAATTAGATCTGCAGACGGTGTGGAGTATATTGCAGGCTTCTAGGCTCGAAGGAAAAACAGAACATCGAAGGCAGCCGGAGGGTTGCTTCTCTCAGTGTGCAACCACCTGCTTTACTTAAGGGTCTGGCATGTGAGATTCACACGGGGAGATCACAGAGGAAGGGCGCAGAATCAGTGAATGCCTATTTATTTCTCCTTCCAGAGCCTCGGGCCCCAAACCTCTTCTATCCTTAAGTTGCAGTACAGCAGTCAAAGCCGCCGAATGGGAAAATCTATTGGATCTACTATCTAACAAGGTTTCCCCAAACGCAAGAGCTTAAAATGGCTCTTTCCTTAGTTCTTACGAGTCTGAGGGCCTGAGGTCCAGCTGGAAATGGCCGGCCCTGGCGTCCTTCATCCTCTTCCTGGGCCAGCAGGCCAGTCCTGGCCTGTTCTCCTCCCGAGGATGGCAGAAGAGCAAGAGAGGAAGCCAGTCACAAAACCTTTGATTGCATTGTGTCTGCTATCATCTCATTGCCCAGAGCAAGTCACGGTGAGGGGGGGTGTGGCAAGGGAACGGTCATCTGGCCGGAGGGTCACTGTGTGGCTGTGTGTCTCTGTGTAGGGTTAAGGGCTCCTGTCCTCTCTCCCGTTTATGGGGACTTGGGTTTGGCCAAAAGAGAAAGAGCTTCTGGAGGATGACCTCAGAGGAACTGTGGGAGGGGCCCGGGGAGGAGCAAGGAGCCAAGCGGCTGCTTCCCCACAGGGGTGAGAGTTTGTCTGTTGGGCCTCACACCCTTGCCCCCAGGGGCTTGTGTCATTCACCTGGCTCTAGTCTGGAATAGCCTGGGAGCTTCCTGCAGAAAAGCTCAGGTGAGACCATTCAATGATGGTGTCACTTCTGCTACCTGTGGGGTCTGTACCCCTGGTTACTGCTCACAAGGTGCCCACTCAGGCTGGTGAAAGAGAGTCACGTTTCCTGCTACAAGTCGAGGCAGACTGACCTCACCAGATGAGCCAAGTGGTAGACAAATGGCTTTCATACTGAGAAGCAAGGTAGACCGAAGTTTAAGCTCAGGAGCGAAGAGTGACACCTTGTCAGTGACAGTGACTGGCGTCTTAGAGGCTCGGGCTGGGTCCATGAGGTGGAGAAGCTGTCTGTGCCTGCTCCTCTGGCTGGGTCAGCTCCGTCATCCCCAAATTCAAGGGGAGCGTTTAGAGCCAGAGTCCCAGCAGGTTCAAGCCCACAGCTCAAGGCCTCACAAACCAACAGCTCTAAACTCAGAGCTGAGAAACCAGGAATGACCTTTTCCACACTTGGGACACCCAAGAGCCATTGGTTAAGAAGTTTTACGAATTCTCTAAAGATTGCTCCCTCTTACATTGTTAAGCGAGCTACCAATAAAGTCAGATATAATTTGGAATAAAACTTTATGTGCGACTGTATTTTCCTTGTAATTATTCTCTGGGAAAATTGTATTCAGGAGTTTCCTAAGGAACACCAATACCGTGGTAGCAAAAAAGAAGCAGAGGACTTGAAAAAAGAGATAAAGGCAGGAGGTCCCCAAATTCAGGATACATCAGCTAAAGGTACAATAACGACACAACTGTCCTTGACTTTCCAGATGTTTTAGATAGTAGGTTGTAGTAGGCAGTAGTAGTAGATAGTAGATATCAGAAGAAAAGCATTGAGCACATTGTATTAGTTTCAGGTGTACAATATAATGATTTGATATTTACATATATTGTGAAACGATCACCGTAGTAACTGTAATTAACATCTATCACCACACGTAGTTACAGGTTTTTTTTTTTAGTGATGAGAACATCTGACATCTGCTCTCTTAGCAACTTTCAAAACACAATACGGAATTATAAACTACAGTCACCATGCTGCAAGTTACATCTCATGACGTGTTTATTTTATAATGGAAGTTCAGTCCTTTGACCGCTTCACCCACTTTCCTGCCCTCCACCCCCACCTGTGGCTCTGGAAGCCACCTCTCAGTTCTCTGTGTCTATCAGCGGCTTTTTTTTCAAGATTCCACAGAAGATGAGACCACATGGTATTTGTCTTTCTCTGTCTGACTTATTTCACTTAGAATAATGCCCTCAAGGTCCATCTACACTGTCGCAGATGGCAAGATTTCCTTCTTTTTTTATGGCTGAATAATATTCTGTTGTGTGTGCGCGTGTAAATATATATATACATATATCTCACAGGTTTTTTTTTAGCCATTTATCTGTTGCACACTTAGATTATTTCCATATCCTGCCTGTGGTCAATAATACTGCAACGAACACAGGGGTATGAATATCTTTTTATGAAAATGTATATTTTTAACAAATTATTTTATTATTCTATTTTCTGACTTTTTGAATGTCCTGAAATTTGTTTATTTTCAGGGTTGAAAATAGAGATGCCAATTGCATGGAGCAAAAAGAAATCTGAAATTCTTGGCCTCTTGTTTTTTCCCTTGGAGATGTGCAGTTTTGGGGTTTTCTGCCCTGACTTGACACAGCTATGGGGTGGGGGGGGGAGGGGCGGGGCTGACATTTCTCTCCTGCTAAAGCTGCGCTGTCCCGCCGTCCCAAGGAACTCAGAAACCACAGCGTCGCCATCGTTTCCTTCCATTGTCTGCTTTTTCCAGTCTGCAGTTTGATGTGTTTTCTTTTGTTTGTTTGTTTTATTCTTTACAGAAAGGACTGATAAAATAAGGGCAAGACACCAAAGAGTAATTGTGAGATTTCTCAGCCTCACAGGTCGGTTCGAACCCGATCCTGAAGAAGAGGTGTGCAGGGGCTTCCAGCTCTGTGCCCGACCCAGGTGTGCGACCTGCCTCGCCGTCGCCCAGAGCTGCGCTGCACCGCCCGGGAGTGGCCGGAATGCAGAGCGGGGCGAAAGGAAGGTCTGCTTCGTGTAATCTAAACGCAGGTGCAGAACTACAGGGGTTTACGCGAACCCCGTCTCTCCACACAGGGCCGCTTCCTCAGACTCATTTAAAGAGCAAAGAGGGGGCCCACGCACCCCAGCACGACGGCAGATTACCCCTCCAAGAGAGCGGAGGCTAGTCAACACTCGCCATCCCTTCAACTCCTCTCCTTTTTCTTTTGAAATCACTGTTTATAAATGCAATCGTTATGTAATAAACTGGCTTAATTGGACATTCATAATGAAAACGTGTTTGTTAGAATAAATTCTAAATCAGTGCCGCTTTCGGGTGCACCTGACGATTGGATTCTCTCGAGGACGTCGGTTTTGCCCAGGCGCAGTGGCCACCGCCTTTGGTTTGTGTAGCTCCTCCCTGGTGCTCCCCTCGTCTTTGCCATTCCCACCGCAGCTACCTCCCCCACACCTGCGCCACACCTGTGCCACGCCACGCCCCGCCACCCTGGGACACGTGCCGGGGGTGGCGAAGCTTCTGGATTGAGCGTGTTGGCGTCTTACCACTTTAAGTCGACCGTGGGAGGTCCCGTGTGACATGGTGAGCTGGCACGCGGGAGAATGGAAGCGTGGACTTTGCGCCCCCACCTCTGGGGACCCGGCAAGAATAGCCAGAGGAAATGAGGTCTTTCAGAACTCCAAAACGCGGATTTGAGAACAATGCCGACTTCTGGAAACTGTGAAGTGTTAAGGGAAGTGATCCTCTGTCACAGGAAGAGTGAGCGAGACAGTGTGTGTTGTGGGACTTCGGGCCAGGCTCTCAGGGCAGCTGCAGCGGGGTGGCCGGCCACCTGGGGAACCGGAGGGGACTTCATCTGGCAAGACTCAGACTGGGGCGGGAGGAAGACAGACGCCGCTCTGAGTTGTTAGTATTGAAATGTGAGCATTAAAATGGACCAGATAGTGAAATGTGGCTTGGCTTTTGGATTTTAAGATGCTGAACTAGAAAGTTCTTTACTTTTCCTTCCTTTTTTCCCCTCTCTTCTCTTCCTATTTTCCTTCTTTTTCTTTAAGAGAGCGGGTGGACCCTGTTGGTTAACAACGTGGGATCTGGCTTGTGCCATTGCTCTGTAGATTGCCAGCTATGTCCTTTTAAGCACCATCATCTCTTTCTGCCCTCATTTCCTGTGAAATATGAATAATAATAATGGCTAAGTCATAAACGTTTGTCGTTAGGATTATAATTCTAATTTTTTTGACTCTTTGGAAATAAAACACTCCTTTCAGAAATAAATAGTGTCATACATGTTAAAACTCTGCCTTTCTTATTTAAGATCCCCTCAAATTTGATTATTTAAAAATACTCATCATTTAAATACCTTTCACTAGAAAAGGGAATGGAGTGATTTGAGAAAATAAGGCGTCCTAACTACCAAAACCTAGGATATAAATTCTAGTTTCCATCACTCACATTTCAACCACTTTTTTTTTCATGGACATGCTTTTATTAATCCGCCCACCTGTCCGTAGACCCCCGCATCTCCCTGGACCTCCAGCCATCCATTCGACGAGTGTTTCTAGACACCCGCCATGTGTCTGGCTCGGCTACTCGCTGGGCTCTCCATCTGGAACAGGGGAGAGAGGGGAGCTCCATGGAGAGCCCAGCCAGACCACAGCTTCCATTCCCTGTGCGAGCAGCATTTTCAGCGTCTAGATGTTGACGGTTTTACAAAACACGCCTCACGTGCTGCCGTAACACCAAACGCACGCATTTCTGTGGGAATAAACACAATGTTTTCGCATTTAAAAATATTGTCGTAAAATACACATAACATAAAATGTTCCATCTCACGCAGTTTCAGGCGTGCGGCTCGGTGGCGTGACGCGCTTCTGCATCGTTGTGCAGCCATCTGCGCCTTCAGCCTTCAGAACTTTTCCATTTGCTCAGATGGAAACTCTGGACTTAGCAAATGCTCCATCCCTGTTCCTCTCTCCTTATAGCCCCTGGTGACCACCATTTCATTTTCTGTCTCTATGACTTCGGCTGCTTTAGGGGGCTTGTATTAAGTGGAATCACGCAGTATTTGTCCTTTTGTGATCGACTTATTTTACTTAGCATAATAGTCTTCAAGGTTCATTCATGTTGTATCACATGTCAGAATGTCTGTTGTATGTATACGACACATTTTGTTTTTCCATTCATCTGTCTGCGCATGGACACTTGGGTTGCTTCTGCCTTTTGGCTACTGCGAATAATGCTGCTGTGAACATGGGTGTACATAAACACTTAATATTTTGCTAATAATGATGATGATGATTTAATAGCAAATCAACTGCTTAATGGTGAGTAACATGTAACAAAATTTCAGTTTCATAAAGAGAACTCATTCATTCCTTCAACAAACATGCACAATCCTCTCTGTGCCAGGTACTGTGGGCAGTGTGCTGGGTGCCCAGGGTAAACTCACAGGCTATCACAGAGGCAGATGTTAAACAAGCGAACATACCAATCAGCATATAATTATTCATCTCGATCAGTGCCGTGAAGGAAAAGAGCAGGATGCATTGAGAGAGCATTGACTGAGTGGCCTGGTTCAGGCAGGGTGGTCAGGGAGGGGCTTTGTGACAAGGTGACATTTGTGCTGAGGCCTGAGGATGAGAAGAAGCCTGACTAGTGCAGAGTGGGAGGGAAGAAACTTCTGGGCAAGGACACAGCACAGGCAAATTATGAGTAGAACCACTGAACTGTTTTCAAATGCCCCCTTTGTGAATGAGTTCTGACAGTTTCTGATTTTGCTCAGTGACTCGAGTTCCTGACATTCCAGAAACTGAGTTTTGGTTTATGAATCAAGCGTAAAACTGCCTGCTATAGACATGCTTTGTGACCTTGGAACTGCAGCATCTTAGGGGTGATTAGAAGCATGAATATCCTCCTTCTCCAGGCTGCACACAACCCAGCCCTGTTTTAGCGCTTGGGGCCCCCGGGGGGAGTCCATAACAAGGACCTTTGCTGGTGTTTCCCATATGAGAAGCAGTGATAAGGCAGGGGGAAGCTCTCAGAAACCTTTGGGAATGAAAGTGTTGTCTCAACATGAAGCATGACTCATATAGAGCTCTTCCTGAGTGAAACGTGCTTGAAAAACTACACATTTCCTCCTTTCTAATTATACATTTTTTTGACCCATAGTGGACTAATTCCCAAGTCAGGAAACTTAATGTTATACGGTGGTTTGCTAAGAAAGATATCCTGGATTTCCAAGTGGCCAACATAAGAAGCAAACCAAAATGGTGTAAAGAGGGAAAGAAAAATGACATTTGCAATCTCAAGCGGGCTTCTTTAAGTAGCATTGGCAAGTGTCTCAAGCCCACACCAGCCACCTCTGCCCTCATGGTTAACGTGTGGCTCTTCTGCTCAGGCCTGTGTATGAAAGCCCCACTTTACGGAGCAGTGAGTGCTCAGCGTGTGTGAGAGGCAGTTTGTAATGTAAAGTGACCCTGGACACTCACAAACGCCTGTCTCTGTCTGACGACTCTAAGAGAGGGTTGCAATCATGGAAAGTCTAAAAGCATTAAACTCTTTTTGCTATTGTTTCTGTTACCTATGTTATATTTCACTAATATAACCCCCTAGGATATAGAAACCTTTGTAAGTATGTCAGTTGCAGGTATAGCCAAGGAAATACTTCTGTTTTAGTCATTCATTTTTCTCTTTATGTTATGCTGACTCAGTGCCTCCTTTGTCTCTTGGATTGAGGCTGACTTGTTTTGTTTGTTTGTTAAAATATTTTTATATATACTCTACACAGTC
>JAQQSQ010001822.1:0-11886 GCA_028627145.1 Eidolon dupreanum
GAATGCAGTGCGCACGGGCAGCCCTGCGTGCAGCCGTCACTCTGACCTCGGTCTGGGCGGGGCAGAGCCGTAAGCGAGGCCGCCGCCCACACTCCTGGCGGGGCAGACCACCCGCACCACAGGGTGCTCTGCCCCGGGCTCCCTGTCGCCCCCATCAGCCAATGCAGACGAGACTTTCGTGGCTGGGGTCCCAGGACCCCGGCACAGCGTCTGAGTCACAACGGCCCGTGCGCCACGCTCCGCGGCGTGGCGGGTGGTGACCCCGAAGTAACCGGGGAGCAGGAAGCCCCACCAGGCGCCCATGGGTCCAGCTGCTCCACTAACATACCCTGGTGTTCAACACCCTGAAACAAGACTGAGGCGCGGCCCGCCTCCCGAGGACCCTCACAGCACACTGTGTGCGGGGCCAGGTCACCATCCCCGACAGGTGGTGACATCAATCACAGAACGTCTGGAGACCAGGGCTGAGCCCGACGGCCCGGTGGCTCCAGCCCACGGGTCCCAGGTCCCACGAGGATCAGGCCTTGGATGAGGCCGGCGTGGTATCATCTCCCCTCCTGCACCGTCCGCCCCGGCGGGCCCTGTCCTCCGCATCCCGGCCCTAACGCTCCCGGCTACGCTGCCCCGACAGGGAGGACGCAGATTTTCCTCCGTCCTGTGAAGCCGTGAACAACGGACGATCACACTTTCCTGTGAGCGGATGTCGGTAATGCGATCAGTGGACACGGGGTCCGTCTCACGGCCTCCTCTCGCCGGTCCCCACTCTCCAGGGGCCCGTGGGGCGTCTGAAGGATCAGAACCCGGTCCCAAAGGGCCCCCTGCTTCCTGGCAGTGAGGCCCCGCCGCCCCACGCCTCCGCGTCTTGCCGCATTTCTCCACCACGCACGCCCGGGGCTGGGGCAGAGGGCAGCCCGGCAAGGCCAGCGTGGTACTCACTGGTCGTGCCTCGTGTCCGGCACAGCTCTGTCCATCCGCAGCTTGTCGCTCTCCACCTGGTTGAACTTGTTGCGGGCGTAGGGGTCCTGCCCCGCGCGGACCATCGTCCCGCCGATGTACGCATCCTGGTCGAAGTCCCGCCATCGCACCTTCCCTGGAAGGAACAGAGAAGGGTGTGAGCTGGGGGGACGAGGCTGGGGTGTGGGGTGCGCACGCGGGCCGGGGGAGGAGACCGGGGCGCGGGGCGCGCACGTCACAGCGATGCGTCACCTCGACAGTGAGGCCGGGGCCGCCACTCCCGGTGATTTCAACTAACGCACAGGCTGAAAACAGCCACACGGGCATCGCGGGTCTGCAGAGCAGGAAACGGACGCGGGCCGTCTGCGCCCGGGAGTTGCACGTGCACCGAGCACAGGCCGTCTGTGCCCCGGAGTTGCGCGTGCACTGGTGCTTGTCCAGCGAGCGAGGTGGCCGTGAGCCTGGCACCACTTATGCATCTTGCAGAAGGAGTCGCCGCTTGCCCCACGTCCTCAGGGTTCCATGAGACACGGCGAGCGTCTCAGACACAGTGAGAGACGACGCTCGGGCTACACGCGAGGCTCCCCTCATGTAACCCCCCGTCACCCGAAAATAAACATTCACACAAACAACGACACCCCAGAGAGCAGGAAATCAAAACGCCCCCCCTGAGACCTGCGCAGCGTCCTCACAGCTGATTCACCTCTGCGCCCACAGGGCATGAAACCACGCCTGGCGCACACACAGCCTGGCACACACGCAGCCCGGGACGCACTCAGCCTGGCACACGTGGCCTGGCACACACTCATCCGAGCACACTCACGCCCTTTCACAGGGAACAGAGCCAAGGAGCCTGGCCCGTCCACGCGCACGGCAGCCCTGATGCAGTCGAGCGGCCAGCGGTCGCTGCCCCACGGCCACGGGCCACACGCGGTGACAACGGGGCCGAGCAGAGTTCTCCCAGGACTCAGGCAGGACGCTCTCGCTGGGGCCGGCCCCGCAGACTGCGAGGCCGTGCGCGCCCCCGGCCTCACGGGACGCCGGTCACCAGGGTGGAGACGCGTCGCCACGTGGCCAGCCGCTCCCGCCGCAGGGGAAGCGCCTATCCGAAGGCCCGTCCGCCCCTCGCCGCCTCTGTGTGGCGGGTCAAACCCCATCTCACTGCCCATCGCAGCACGCTGGTCACCATGGCGACGACGCTGCGGCCACAGGGGTCCAGCCTCCGCGGCCTGCGCGTCCTCCACCTAAAATGTGTCGGGGGCGTTTCTCGGACGCGCCGCGGCGACACGAGCCGGGCTTCCCCCGCCCCGCGGTCCTGCACCCCCCGCCCCCATGTCCTCTGGGGCAGAGAAGGGAACGTGCCCCGGGGCCCGCACCGCAGGGATCCGGAGCCTCCTCTGACCGCGCCCGTGCCAGGAGGCGCTCGTGTGTCCGGGGTCCTGTCTGTGCCGCTCGCTTCTCCCCGGGGCACCCCGCAGGTCAGCGGTGGCCACGGCGGCTCTGCCTGGCTCCAGCCCCGATGCCTGTCCTGGGAGAGAGCCGGACCCCACCCCTGGGGCGGGGTCCTGGGGCTGGAACTGCGAGGACCACGTCCTGCCTCGCCCACCTGGGGTCCTGCCCCAACCCCCTCCCCCGACGTGCCACCTGCAGGAGCCACAGCTGTCCCCTGGCGACACGGCCCCATCTCTGCCTCACCGGGCACACCTGTCCACCACCGCCTCCCTCCGCACACCTGCTGGGCTTCCGGAACTCGCTTTTGCAATTCGATGCTCCCTCTGACCCTGTTTGCCCGTCTTTCCACTCTTTCCTCCTAGCTGAGTTCTGAGGTACCACCCCCCCACCTCACAGAGACTGAACTATAGCACACGGTCCCTGGAGCCGGAGACCAGCTGGCGGCCAGAGCCACACATAGTCCACATTAGCTGCAGAGAGACTGCAGGCAGCGCAGGTGACCAGAGGGGTCAGGGCATGTGCCGGCTCCCACAGGGGTCCCCCGTGCCCCTCAGGGCCACATCCAAGGGGAAGCTCGTTCCGGGCCCCCAACAGCCGGCCGCAAACGCTCTTTGGGAGAAACGCTTTTAGACTCAGGACTGCTTACATTTGGATGACTTGTGCAGTTAAATTTAATTTAAAATAATGCATTTCCACACAATGCCATCTCTTTCTTAAAATGTTTGTGTTTACTAAATCTCATGTTTAAAGAAACGATGATGTAAAGCTAAGAAAATGAACCTTCAAAGGGTCAACACCACAAGACACATGGCAACCAGGCACCCAGGGACCCACACGGTGCCGGGTGCCAGAGGTCTGGGGACTGTCACCCTGGGGGGCTGGCATTCCGAGGGAGCCACAGTGCCTCTGCTGTGCAGGTCCCACGGGGCTGGGCGGCCGGAGACCCGAGACCCCACGCCAGCCTCACTGCCGGGCTGCAGGTCTGCACTCAGGGTCCTCCCTGGGGTCCCCCACCCCCGGAAGGGACACGTAACAGACTCGTTGACCGAGCAGCCTCGCCCAGGAAAGCAGCCAGGGAGTGAAACGATATATTTAAATCAAAAAACAAAGCTCTCAGGTTCATTTCAGTCTCCTGGTCGATCCCCAACTGAATGCAATTTCATTGTGCTTAAAAGAAAGGTTTCCTGACACCCCCCCTCTGAAAGGCTGGAGGCTACAGGTGGACGAGAAGGCCAGGGCCACGAACAGGAACGTCTATTTAAGTGACAAAGACACGGAAACAACACTATTATTTGTCACTGGATACCTAGCAAGACGGGACATTTGTTCACCTGTGAGAAATTGTCTCCTGAAATAAGGACTGCTACACAATCCACTTTTAAAGATGAAAAAAACAGGCAATTCAAAGAAGTGGTTAAAAGCTATTTAAAAGGAAACAAAAAAAAATCAGATGTTATAAATACTCTTGATTGATTTGAAATGGACATGTCACTCATTAAAAACGCCACAGGAGGTACGTGCAGCCGTGAGGAGGTGCTCCTGGCACCCCAGGAAGCACGTCGCACACAGGCGGCACGGCGTCCGTGGGAACGGGGGGCGGGGACGCGCCTGCCAGGGCCACCGCGGGAGGGAGGGGACGCCCCGCGTGCGGGGCGGGGTGCGGGGCGAGCCCTGGGGCTGGCGCGGGGAGGGGGTGCACGCGCCGATCTCAGCTGAGGCCCCCGGTCCCCGCAGTGTCACTCCCCACTGGACACTCGGATTTCCCTGCGAGAATCCGAGGAAAGACTGAACTCTGAACTGAGGACGCGCGGGCAGAGGGCGAAGGGCCTGCGCCGGGGGCGAGCACCCCGGCTGCGTCTGCAGGGTCACGCGGGGGCGGGGGCAGGCCGTGGCAGAGACGGGGAGACTGACGTGCGAGCACAAGTGTCTTACTCCGCGTATCAGAGCTGCTTAAGGGTTCTACGGTGAATGCATCGCTTGCTTTTAAAAAGACGCCACTCGGGGCCGCTCATTTTCCTGACGGCAGCACGTGCGGCCCAGCCTCGGGCCTGGGTCACGGCGAGCCACGTGGCCTTCTCCGCCCTGGGCGGTCACATGGGGCTCCCCCAACGCGTCGCCGGTAGGGGGCGCGGGGCACAGACACCGCGAGGTGCTCGGCCTTGAGAAGGAAGGACACTCCGAAACCGCGCGGGTGAGCCCTAGGACGGGAGGCTGCGTGAGCAGCCGGCGGCAGAGGGACAGCCACCGTGGTGTCCCTGGCGTGACGTCCCCAGGAGCCCGATGCACAGACCGCATGGGAGGGCAGAGCCCAGGGCAGGGGCAGGGGCGGGGGCGTTTGGTGGGAACGGGGTCAGCTTGGGAAGACAGAAAGTTCTGGAGATGGTGGGGGCGGCCGAGCCGGCGGGGGGTGCACCCAGTGTGGGGGGACGGGACAGGACTCCGCTTGCACCGCCTGGTCGGAGAGGAGCGAGAGGGGCTGCGGTCAGGGAGGGGACGGGACGAGGAGCCGGGGGATGGAGGGCTGGACGGCTGGACAGGGACCTCAGAGCTGGGGAGGTGTCTGTCTTGAGAAGGATGCAGAACTGCAGATGTCCCCAATGGTGCCAGCTGCATGTGACCGGCAGGGCTAAGCCCCGGCTCTCCTCGCCAGGGCCTGGCAGGGGCGTGGGGGCCCCCCTGATGGCTGGGGCTCCAGCACCTTGCGTCACCCCGACTCCCGGAAAGCAGTAGCCCTGGACGAACACATGCCTTCGAGACAGCGGAGCGGCTGCTCCAAAGCGGGGCCGGCCGTGGCCGCTGCAAGGTGCCAGGCGCCCACCGCAGAGGGGACCGTGGCCGCCGGCCCCGCCGCAGGTGCTCACAGCCAGGTGGCCCCGCGTGCTGCTCATGGAGCCTCCGGACGGCCCCACCCCGTGCCTGCGGCCCCGAGCCGGGCTCCCCACACAGACGGAGCTGGACCCCAGCCTCCCGGCCCCCTTGGCAACAGCCGCTCTGCAGACACACTTGACCAAGGTTCCCGATTCTACCCCGAACAAGGATGGGCGGGCCAAGAAGTCCAGTTAACACGATAACCTGGGCTTCTGTGGCCGCAGCCGACCCAGTGACCGTGGTCTCCCAGGTGGGGCCACAGGAGGACAGTCCCCTGGGCGCGGGAGCAAGACGGCAGCCGTGTCGTCTAAGCCTTAGTGATGTCTGGTTCAAAATACGCTGAACACATCAGCAGAACAGGAGAACAACGTGTGTGAACACAACGGGAGGGAATCTACACCCAAAACACGTTTACTCATGGGGTGCACGGTCCAGTCGGCAGGAGGTCGTCACTCGGTTTGTGGCCGTGCCGAAGACGCCAGGCTCCTTGTTCGGTTTGGTGCCACCTCCTCTCACCCAGTTGTCTATACCCCAGCACCAAGCACGCAGGAAGCCACTGAGCGTCCGAACACCCCACTCACCCAGCAGGAAGTGTGCAAACCACAGAATTCTGCCTGTGCCATCGTTGCTGGAGAAAATATATTTCTTAACCATAACAAAATAGTTTCCAAAGGAAAAAGTCACGTGTATGCTGCTTTAGTAAGAAAATAGTCTTCAACACAAAAAACGGAAGAGACTTCTTTGTTCAACAGAAGGACACAGCACCCGCATCAACTGTTATTAGTGATAACTCGAAGAACAAGATAATGAGTGCGTTCCCGGCTTTTCGACGGTAAAAAGCCAGCTGCACGCAGTTCAGAATACGAAAGTGAAAGTGCCACGCTGGCCGGTTCTGACCGAGGATGACTGTCTATGCCTTGAAGACGGCTTCTCCCTCCCGCTCCAAGTGAGCCTTAAAAGCCACCAGAACACTTGGTATTTTTAACAGGAGACGACCCACAGGAAGTATCTCGTTGACCCACAGAGCGGAGCACGCCCCGCTACTGTAACAGACGTGCACACGAGCTGACCACTCCTCCAGGATGTCGCCCCCACCGTGCCTGTCACTCAGGGCTTCGTGATGCATCCAGGAGTGAGGGGAGAGGGGCGGATCTCACACGCGTGCACATGCGTGCACACGCGTGCACACGCACGCACACGCGCACGCCTGTGTCTAATGCCGCTGAGGCGACGAGGAGGGTGCAGAGGAGGGCTGGCCTTGCTGGGGAGCCACCCGTCCAACTCGGGAAGAAGCAAATATACAAACTCCTTGTCCCATCGAAGCAAAAATTTTGTGAACCAACTTCCAGTTTCCGGCCCAGCACGTAAGGAGCCAACGAGTAAAAGCCAAAAAGGCTGAGCTATCAGCTCTTCCTAGATCCCTCAGAGAAGCCAGGTCAGAGGGCAAACTGCTGGTCCAAAACCTGGAGAGACCGACAGGCGACAGCAGAGAATCGCAAGTCCCCCACAGAGGGCCACAGAGAACTGCAACTCCCTGCGGAGCGGCCCCCGCAGGAACTGGTGCGGGGTGACAACGCCTGGGAGTCACACTAGACAAGCGGGAGGTGACGTCTCAGGGCCCAGTCGGAGGGGACCTGCCCGTGTGTGAGTGTCACCGCCTGGTGCCCCGTGAGGTTCTCACAGCCAGCCCTGGAGACAAAGCTTCCGGCAGGGATGGGGGCCAGGGAACCACTGGGAACCAGACCAGACGCTCTGTCGCTTTGGAGAGAAACTGCTCTAGCAGCGCCTCACCTCCTGGGGCTTGGCAGAGCCCAGCCGAGCGGGCGAAGGACACGCCCAGTCACAGCCTGTCCTCCTCGCCACACGAAGGAGGGAAACACCCAACTCCAGGCGACGCCAGCCGCCCTGTCCCACCCAGCGGGTGAAGAGCTGAGAAGTGTTGCTGAGCTTCCCAGTGCAGGGCACGGGCTCACTGGGAGACTGTCGTCACAGAACGCGTCCCTCCCCCACGCTGACTGCCACCGCACGCAAGGCTACCTACTGCAGCTCCTCCCAGCCCGTGCTTCCGATCCGGCTTCCCAGAAAAAATTACAGGCCATACTAAAAGCAAAACACACAGTAAAAGACAAAGCACGCATCAAAACCAGATGCGGATATGGCAGGGATGTTGGAAATACCACACCAGGAATTTCGGACTGTGATTAGTAAGAGAAAAAAGTGGCCGACATGTAAGGACAAATGGATAACATGAGCAGAGAGACGAAAATTCTAAGAAAATCTTGTAAAGAAATGCTGGCCATCAAAAACTACATAAAGGAAATGAAGGCTGCCTTTGACGGACTCATGGGTTGACTGTACACGGCTGACCAAAGAATCTCTGGGCTTGATATAAAAGCAGAAACGTCTGAGCTGAAGAGCAAACAGAAAAGACACCAAAAAACAAAAACAAAAACAAAAACAAAACAGAACAGAACAGATAACCAAGAACTGTTGGATAACTATGAATCATGTAACACATGTATCATGGGAATAGGACCTGAACAAGAAAGACAGAAACAGAAGAAATATTTGAAGTGATAGTGACTGATATTACCTGAAATTAAAGTCAAACCACAGACCCAGGTAGCTCAGAGAACACCAACCAGGATAAATGTCCCTCCTCCCCAAAAAATATACCTAGGCATAGTGTAGTCAACCTGCAGAAAATTAACAATAAAGAAAAAAAATCTTGAAAGAAAATAGAGGGAAAAAACAGCTTTAGAAAAACAAAGATAAGATTTACATCCAAGTTCTCAGGAACCACGCAAGCAAGAGAGTGCAGTGAAATATCTGAAGTGCCGAGAGGAAAAAAAAAACAGCCAACCTAGAATTCTGTACCCTGTGATATTAATCTTCAGAAGCAAAGGATAAAATGACTTTCTCAGACAAAAATTGAAGGGATCTGTTGCCCTAAGACCCGCTTTGCAAGAAATGTTAAAAGACATTACTTTCTTCAGACAGAAGGAAAAAACACAGGTCTCCGTAAAGAAAGTAAGAATGTCAGAAAAATAAGTGAAGGCAAAATAACAACTTTAATTTTTCTTATTCTTAATGGATCTAACACGTAACAGCCTATTCAAAATAATAATGGCAAAATGTATTTGGCCGCACACTTGCATCTGCTACACACAGTCCCGCGTGTGTGAAGTCGCTTCAGCAGTGACGGGATGGGAGGGAGAAAGTCGCTTATTCTGTTCGGAGACACTTGTGCTGTGAAGCAGGACAGCATTATTCGAAGTTAGATCTGGATTAGTTCTAAATGTACACTGCAAACTCCAGGGTAATCACTAAAAAATTAAAAGTAAAAAAAAGGAGAGAAAAACGAAATCTTATAAAAATATTCAATTAAAATTACAAGATGCAGAAAAAGAGTAGAAGACAAAAATAAGAACAGAGAACAACACAAGGAACAGAAATGACAACAACATGGCAAATATTGATACAACTGTATAAATGCTCACTTTAAATGCGAACTATCTAGATACACCAATGAAGAGAAAGTTGTCACAGTGGACGCAAATACAAGACCCAACTAACTACACGTTGTCCACGAGACACGCACTTCAGACATGGAGACACACGTAGCTTAAAAGCGATGGAGAAAGAGACACCATTCGGACACTAATCGAAAAACCACAGAGCAGCTATGTTAATTTCAGACAGAGCAGACTTCAGACCAAGGAAAGGTATCAGGAATAAAGGGGTGCATACGATAAAGGGGTGCCTTCTCCGAGATGACAGAATGGCCCTCGGAGCGCATGCACCTGACAACGAAGCCTCGGAATCCACGAGATAAACACGGGTAGAACCGCAAGGAAGACAGAGGAAGCCACCTGCAGCTGGAGCCTCGATACTCTATTAGAAGGTCGAAAATCGGTAAAGACATGGTTGAACTCAACCCCGTCAATCAGCCGGACATAATGGGCATCCGACACACAACTTTGTCCAGTGACAGCAGGTGACACATTCTCCGCGAGCTCACAGGGAATGTTCACCACGAGAAACCACAGTGTAAACCATCGAACGCGTCTGAACAAATTTAAAAGAACAGAAATCGGACCATGTCTGCTCTCGAGCTACAATAAATAAAAACAACAGAAAGATGGCTGGAAAATCCCAAAATGTGTGGAGATTAAACAACATACTTCAAAATAACACATGGATCAAAGAACAAATCTCAAGAAAAATTAGGTAATATTTTGAACTCCATGAAAATAAAAATATAACATCAAAATGTGTGTAATACAGTGACGGGCGTGAAAAAAGCAAATAGACCTAAAATCAACCATCTAAGCTTCCACCTCGGGAAACCAGGAAAAACAAAAAAAGAGCAGATTCAATTCAAAGTAAGCATAAGAAAAGAAGTAACAGAAATCAGAGCAGATATCTAAGAAATAAAAAAAAAAAAAAAAGGAAATCAATAGAAAAAAAGGTGGTTCTTTGAAAAGATCAATAAAATCAATAAGCCTCGGCCAGGCTAACTAAGAATAAAAGAGAGACATAAATTACGAGTGTCAGAAATGAAATGAGGGTATCACCACAGACCCCATGGACATAAAAAGGAGAATAAAGGAACACTGTGGACATCTCTATGCCTGCAAATGCGATAACTCAGACGAATGGGCCAATCTCTTGAAAGAAACAATCTGCCAAAATTCACACAGGAAGAAATAGACAACTTAGGTTGATCGATATTTACTACAGAAATTGGATCATAATTATTAACCTTCTGAAACGGAAAGCAGCAGGCCAGGAGGGTTCCCCGGGGAATTCTACCAAACATGAAGGAAGAAATTATAATAATTCTCTGCAATCACTGCCAGACATAGAGGCAGAGGGAAGCACTTCCTAGCTCATCCTAGGAGGCCAGCGTCCCCCCAATAACGAAACAAGACAAAAGGAAGAAAACTATGAACCAGCATCTCTTACGAATACAGATGTAAAAATCCTCAATGAAATATTGACAAATTGCATCCAACAATGTATAAAAAGAGTCATATACCATGACCTGGTAGGAGTTCTCCCAGGCTTGCAAGGCTGGGTCAACACATAAAAATCAATTAAGGTAATCCATCACATTAAGATACTAAAGAAGAAAAGTCACGTAGTCATATTAATAGATGCAAAAAAAGCATTTGACAAAACCCAATAATCATTAATGACAAAAACTCATCAAGCTAGAAATAGAGGAGACATTTCTTCAAGTTGATGCAGAGCATCTAAAAGAAACCCCCAGCTGACAGGTAAGCCTCGTGCGTCAGCCGGAGCTCCCGCCAGGCAGAAGGCGAGGATGACCCCTCGCCAGGCAAAAGGCAAGGATGACCCCTCGCCTCTCCTTTCCAACATCGTGCTGCAAGTCCTCGCTAACGCAGGGAGCCAGGCAAGGGCTGATGCAGACTGGGAAGGAAAAGGTAAAACTGCCTTTGTTCGCAGATGACGTGAATGTCTGTGTAGAAAATCCAAAAGAATCAACCAAAAACTCCTGGAATTAAACAAGGTGGCAGGGTTTAAGGTTACTATACAAAAGTCAATTGCTTTCCTATATATGAACAATGGGTTTTGAAATTAAAAACACAGCACTATTTCCATCAGCAACCCCCAAAATGATATACTTAGGTATAAAACTAACAAAATAGGTACCAACTTTCTACGAGCAAAACTATAAAACTCTGATAAAAAGTTTAAAAAGAACTAAATAAATGGAGAGACATTCTCTGTTCAGAGCGGCGAGGCAGGAGGCCCAAGGCTGTGCAGACGGCCGTCCTTGGCAGCGTGATCTCCAGACTCCACACGAGGCAAATCAAAATCCCAGCAAGCTACTGTGTGGGCAGCAACAAACTGATTCTAAAGTGTATACAGAAAGGCGAAGAACCCAAACAGCCAGCACCACCTCGAAGGGGAAGGGTGGACCTGGAGGACCAACGCCCCCCAACTTCAAGACTGGACACAAAGCTGAAGACAGACAGTGTGACGCGCAGAAGGAACAGACAAACGGGCCCGTGGCCTGAGACAGCGAGCCCACGAACAGACCACATGATCTGTCACTGATCTTTGACAAAGGAGCGCAGTCTCTTTGAGAAACGGTAAAGAGCTGGACAGCCACGTGCAAAAAAGCACAAAAACAAATAAAAAGAGAATCTAGACAGACCTTACACTCTTCTCAAACATTAACTCGAAATGGGTCTTAGACCTAAATATGAAACACAAAACTATAAAACCCCTAGCAGATAACACAGGAAAAAAATCTAAGTGACCTCAGGTAGGGGATGACTTTTAGATACATCAAAGGCATGACGCATCGAACAATTGAAAAGGTAAATTTCATTAAAATTAAAATTTTCAGCTCTGGGACAGACACCAGCAAGAGGAGGAGATGACGAGCCACAGACTAAGAGAAAATATTTGCAAACTATATCCGATAAGAAAGTAAGCAACCCAATCCACCGATGGGCCCAAGACCCAAAGAGACACCAAGTAAGGCAAATGCCCGAAAAGCCTCTCCATGTCACCTGCCGTCAGGGACACGCAAATTAAAACAAGAAGCCACTTTGACCTGTTAGGGTGGCCAAAATC
>JAQQSQ010001823.1:0-11882 GCA_028627145.1 Eidolon dupreanum
ACCATATGTTCCTGGTCTCCATGATAAATATTTTCAATATTATGTTATTTACTTCATATAACTACACTGCAAAGCAAATATTAGTTTGTCACAGATGATGAAACTGAATTCAAATAACATGATCAAGACCATAGAACAAATAAGTGCAGACTTTGGTGGAATTTAAATACAAATCTAATTTTATTTGGAGAATGAGAGGATAGTAGGAGCTCTCTCTGAATTGAAGAGAACCTAAAAATACAGGCTATTTATTACCAAAACAAAGAATGTGCATATAAATAATTAAATTGACACAAACAAGTGAATTAACACTCAATTCTCTTCTATCATAAGTGAATAAATTTTCTGTTATAACTTTCAGCTATTCAATATTAAAGAAGATAAAGACTATTTTGTCAAATTTACTTTGAACATAATTATATCTATAACATATTCTTTCATCTCTGTATATTGAGGAATTGCTTGAAGACTTAAAACATTATTTTATGGGATATACTGTTTTTAATGAACTATATAACTTATTTTCACTCAAGATGTAAATAACATTCTCAATTATTTTAATTGTTTCCTTTCTTTTCTTTGTGCTCCAAAAGCTATTATAAAGCCAGAGTATGTTTTGGTTTTGAAATGGCTGGCATGGCTCTTTATCTCCCTTTTGAAAAGTTAATGAGATAAATTAGGAAGAAGTCTGAGAGGAGTGAGACTTTAAAAGAAATTAAAGTTTTTTTAATCTTTTTTAAAGTTCTAGAATATAGTATATAAAGATTATTCATTGCTTTGCTTTATATTAAAAAAAAAGAATGGGGAATAATGAAGGCAAGCTTTTTCTCATTCACCAGAGAATTACACACATTGTTAACTTTCACAAGGGAGAGAAAATAGAGTTTTTGTTCTGTTTTGTTTTGCCATTTAAAAAGAAGTTTTTCTCAGTCTCTCACTTGCTGTGTCCTGTGGGAAAGGATCAACCAGTCTCTATTCTCTACATCCCGTGGATAACCCTTTTGCTGTTAGATTTGGACTCTAATGTGATAGGATGCACCAAACACCATTATTATTTGTTTAAGTAAGTTACTTAGAGCTAAGAGTCAGAAGACATCATAATATATTCAATTCAATTCAGAAAACATTGATCAATCTGCCTCTAGGAATAAAGCATGGAGTAAACATTATGTGATTAATAAAACATGCAGTGATTAATAAAACACCATCCCTGACATCTAGCAGCCCACAGTCTAGCTCTTAAATGATTCCAGTACAGGCCAGCATGTCATAAATTCTATACCAGACACTCATAGTGTTATATCTGCGCTGTCAACAGAATACTTACTCTAAATATGTCTTGTTCAGGTCCTGATCCTGAGGACTTCCCTTATGATTGTCGACTAATCATAATATGGATTATGGAATATGGAAAGACTACTTATGCCAAAACCAGTTGAGTTTGTTTTCAATACTCTAATACTTTGGAGGTTCATGGGAACAAACATGCCAAATGTGACAGACACTTCCATAGCCCCCTCTCACGTACCTGTTAGCCCCACAGCCAGTGATCATTCAAGGGATTTTTAGCAGTACCAGCAAAAGAGACTCTGTGAGGTATACTCTGTACTCTTGAAATAATAATTATAGCACTCTGCCTTCTGTCTGGAAACGTTTTCCTTTACAAATGAGTCCATATAAGTGAGATACCCACAATGTGGTAAAATTAAAAGATACTATCACTGGTAGCCAGATGTTAGATTTGTCAAATCAGCCCACACAATGTCATTTTATGGTTCTCTCACCTCCCCTAACTTGTCCTGCCCAAGTTCTATCATGCTTCCACCTAATCTCTGAGAGCATATAAAAAAGCATTAAGGGGTAATTTTTTATGTCAGGACCTCTCCCAAAACAAGCCTACCTTAAAATGTATATATTAGCTCCCCAAGCCTAATTTCTGCATATGACTTGCTAAGTGGCAGTTAACTAATCTGATAAAGTAGTCTGTGAGAGATGAATAATAAAAGCATTTATCTCTGCCTCCTACCTTCTGCCAACTCCCTTCTCTTCCAAACTGTATGGACACATTCTAAGTCATTCTACTTGTTATTGAACCCTTCCTCCCCCCGCAAAAGAAAAATCTATTAATTGTTGGACTGAATTAAATATGGGAATTATTTAATTATATTGCTATAGTAATTAATTATGGAGATATCTGAGGGGACATGGAATTTAACAAACTATATTATGTAAAAGAATACACTCAGTTAACATGTAAATAGAACATATAACATTATGGAACAAATACTAACCAGAGAAAAGATAGTAATTAAGTCAAGGGTTCTATCATCTATCTTGACTAAAAGACTTGGTAAATCCAGTACCACTGTATATTTTCTCTAAGGATTTAAACTTGACCCTTCCCTTAGAAAAATTGTTAACAACATTATTATTCCCTCTGACTGAAAAACAACTACTGAGTTCTATTCCTGTGGGGAAAAAAGTATTCTGTGCCAATATAATTCTCAAGTCACATCTTAGAAAGAAAATCTAAAGGGAAATAATTTTCAAAAGAGATACTGAAAGAAAGTTTCTCTCTTAACATGATTGTTTTCCACAGGCAGGTGTCTCATTATAAAAACATTAAAGAAATTACTACTCTACAGTAGTTGAAATTTTTTCCCTGTTTTAATTTTTTTTAATTCACATCAATTCATCATTTTTCTTTTAAGCAAAAATTTTGCCTGAGAATTAAAATACAGAGACTGTTTTGGATTGTGCTGAAATGAGCCCCATAAATTTTGATTTTGCAAAAAAAAATACTTTGTTTTTGTAAAAAAAAATACTTTGTGTCCAGAAAAAAGAACTAGTGAGGCCAAGAACTCTTGTTTTTCTGTCTTAACAAAGACCTCAGGCAACTGAAAAAAGAATATCAAAAACCATTGTTCTACTGAAAAATAATAAAGAGGAGAGCAATTCCATAAACTCTAGAAAGGCAGCCATCAGGAAGCAGAAGAAATGCCTCCCTGATAATATTAGAATCATAAGCCTGAGAGGAACTTGGGTAGTTTATTTAACTTACTGCTAATCTCACATCTAAATCATCTTGCAAAGATGCCCTGCTGTTTGTTCATCTCCCAAGCAGGGAAAGATTCCACAGAATCCCAAACAATTTAAAACCATTATGAAACTCGTGGAGGACATTCAGCTATATATGTTATGTAAATCTCCTCTCTGTTCTTTAAATATATTTATATCTTTGGTGAAATGCAAGAACAAGTAGTTATAGTCTCTATATCATGACCCTTGCTGATTTCGTTGATTATTGTTGGTTGTCTTTCCTAAGTTGCTCTTCCAAGAGGTAAAAAAAACTCACTTCCACTGACCTGTCTTCATATATGCTGGGTAGGTTATTTAGTATAATCTTTTAAGCATTTGAGTAACTTGCCTTGAACTCTGCTGAATTTTGAACATTTCCATTTAGATGGGAAACCTAGATGTCATCAAGATAATGAGTATAAATATTATTTTACTTCATCTATAAATAAGTAATTACCTCCATGGTGATTTTAATTTTAATGCTTTTAGTAGAGATTTATTAAGAAAATGATATAGACTCTGATCCTCAAGAAAAAAGTTTATACTAGGTGCTACTGCTTTTAATTGATTTACTGATAGCTTGATGTATGTATTTTAAAATTCATCATGGCTTACTGCCATAATAGGCAACGAGTACTTGATTAGTCTTCTCATTATTTTTTTTTAAAAAAGACTATTAGACTAAATATACAAAGCAATTGCTTTCATATAATGAAATCTATATATTTTTAAATTTCACATATATACTGTATATTAGACAACAGACAGCATAGGATTATCTTTCTAAGAAAGGAAACAAATGAGGTAAACTGTACAACTGCCTGTACAACACATTCTAAATGCTATACAGAAAGGGAGGACACAAACAGACTATAGAGGTGTCACTGGATTGAAAAGACAGAGAACAGATTTCTGAGAAATGAAAGCTAATGTTAGCTAGAATTTGGAGAACAGAGTATCTGATAGGAAAAATATCGTGTGAAAGAGAACTCCAGAAATCTGCATAAGATACTCGAGTCTAATTACTAAGCTGCAAAAAATTGGGAGACATGAGGCTAAGTAAAGAACAACTACTAGGGAAAAAGAAGTCAGAACTCACACAAGGCTGGAAGATATCCAAATTCAGCCAGAGGAAGAAATCTCACTGAATTCATTTGGGTATTCAGGAGAGACTCTAAAAATGCCACACATTAGGAGTAAGGCTAACCTTGTTCTAGGATAAAAGTAACAACTCTGAACACACCCTAACAAATCCCAGAAAAAAAAAATTGAGAAGACTCAAGCTGTTCTTCAAAAAATTAGTATTGCAATAACAAAAACCTTTTACATTATGGATACAAAATCTAAACATTCAACAACTAGGCAAGTGAAACAGAAAAAGGTGAGCCAAAACCAGGAGGAAAATCAGTCAATAGAAATAAGACACAGAGATAACAAAGATGATAGACTGACAGACAAAAATTTTTAAAACAGCTATTAAAGAATTAAAATTTTAAAGGAAAAACCATAAACAGAATGAGAAAAAAATGGGAAAACAAAACCAATTAGAACTTCTTGAGATAAAAAAAATGCAATATCTCAAATAAAAAAATTACTGAAATTGAAAATTGACCATAAGAAATGAATTTTACTATGTATAAATTATATTTTAATAAATCTCTCTCCAACAGAATTCACTGGGTGGAATTAACAGTACATAAGGTATTGCAGAAAATAATATCAATGAACTTGAAGGCAAAGCAATGGAAAATATAAAAACTGAAGTGAGAAAAAGGCCAAAAGCAAAAAAGAAGAAGAAAAAAATTCTCAAGACTTGTAGGGCAATATCAAATAGACTAACATATGCATAAGTAGAGTACAGAAGGAAAAGGGCAAATTAAATAATGAATGAATGAATGCATGCATGCATAAATAAAGGCTAGAAATTCTTAGATTGCTAAAAATTATCAATTTACAAAACCAAGAAACACAAGGTACCCCAAGGAAAATAAGCACCAAAAGTACAAGATCAAAGTATAATATAATCACATTTATAAAAATCAATGATAATGAGGAAGTCTTAACAGTAGTTGAGGAGAAGAGAAATAAAAGATGCTTGATATTATTAATTAGTATAGAGTAAATTTAAACTTCAATGAGGTACCAGTGTATACCTACTAGAAAATCTAAAACCAAACAGTTTGGCTATCCCAAGTGTTGGTGAATGTATAGAGTAATCAAACTTTTTATACAACACTATTTCACAAATATAAAAGGATACAAGCAATTTCTTAAAAGTTAAACATACCTCAACACTATGCTACAGCAATTTCATTATTATGTATTTACTCAAAAGAAATAAAAATACATGTCCACAGACTGACTTATTAAAAGAATGTTCATAGTAACTTATTGCAACCAAAACCTGAAATAGATAAACATACTGTGGCATGTTCCTATAACAGAATACTAGTCAATACAATAAGAAATTAACTACTGACACCAAAAACATAAAGAAAAAAGCCAAAGCATTATGTTGACCTCCCCAACCCCAAAAAAGAAAAGCCAGACAGAGAGTATACACTGTATGACTTTACTTACATGATGTTCTAGAATAGGCAAAACTAATATATGGTTATAAAAAGTATAGGCTGTCTAGGGTAGGGTCGGGGAAGAGAAGGATTGGTTAAGGGTCGGTGGGATGTTATTCTAACAAATACCTAAAAATGTGGAAATGTCTTGGAATTAAGCTGTGGGTAGAAGCTAGAAAACTTTCAAGGAGCAAATGGAAGAATAAAAGTATATGCAGCTGTTATCTTTTGAACTGAAATGTTTATAGTTATTATCCTGTGCCTAGCCCATCATTGTATCTTGGGAGCAGCTAACACTTTCTTGAGTTTCACAGGTACACAAAAAGAGATGAATTATGTCCCAGGATGGATTATACCAATGACCTCACCCATACTGGATTTAGAAAATAATGAGACTTGGGCTTTTGAGCTGATGAGATTTTAGACTTTGAATTGATGCTATAATTGGTACAGACTTTTGGTGACCTTGTGATAGGGCAAATGTATTTCATATGTGAGGTGGACATGAATTTGGGGGGGCGGGGGCAATAGGGCAGAATTGAATAGGCAGAATAATGGTTCCCCTTAAAGATGACTATGTCCTAATCATTTGAACCTGTGAATATGTTATTTTACATGGCAAAAGAGATTTTGCAGATATGATTAAGTTAAGGACTTTTTTCCCCCTAGCTTTATTGAGGTATAACTGACAAATAAAAATTTTATATGTTTAAGGTGTACAACATGATTTGATATATGTATACATCCTGAAAGCATTACCACAGTCAAGCTAATTAACAATGCTATCACCTCACATAATTATCATTTTTTGTGTGTGATGAGAACGCTCAAGATTTACTCTCTTAGTAGATTTCCAGTATATAATAGTTTTATTAACAGTTATTACTGTTATTAGATCCTCAGAACTTATTCATCTTATAATTGAAACTTTGTACCTTTTGACCAACATCTCATTTCTCCTATCTTCCCAGCCCCTGGCAACCACCATTCTACTCTCTGCTTCTCTGAGTTTGACTTTTTAAATTCCACATATAAGTGAGATCATACAGTACTTGTCTTTCTGTGTCTGGCTTATTTCATTTAGCATAATGTCCTCCAGGTTCATTCTTGTTACAAATGGCATTCTTTGCTACTGTTTTATAGCTGAATAACACCCGTGCATGTGTGCGTGCGTGCGTGTGTGTGTGCGTGTGTGCGTGTGCGTGTGTGTGTATCACATTTTCTTTATCCATTCATCCATCAATGGACAGTTAGGTGGTTTTCATATCTTAGCTATTGTACAGATATCTTTTCAGGATACTGATTTTATTTTCTTTAGATATATGCCCAGAAGTGAAGTTGATGGATCAAATGGTAGTTCTATTTTTTTAAGCACCTCCATACTATTTTCTATAATGCTTGTATCAATTTACATTCTTACCAACAGTGTGTAAGGGTTCTCTTTTCTCCACACCCTCACCAACGTTCAGTATCTCTTGTGTTTTTGATAAAAGCCAACCTAACAGGTGTGAAGTGATATTGCATTGTGGTATATTGATTTGCATTTCCATGATGATTAATGATGTTGAGCAGCTTTCCATATACTTGTTAGCCATGTGTACATATTCTTGAGAAAAGTTGTCTATTCAGGTCTTTTACTCATTTTTTTTTTTTTTTGCTATATTTTGGTATTGAGCTGTGTCAGTTTTCTACATATTTTGAATATTAATTCCTTATCAGATATGTGGTTCGCAAACATTTTCTCTCATTTTCTAGGATGCCTTTTCTTTTTTTTATAGAATCTCTCTCTCTCTCTCTCTCTCTCTCTCTCTCTCTTTTTGCTGTGCAGAAGCCTTTTAGTCTGATGTAGTCCTGCTTACTTATTTTTACTTTTGTCACCTGTATTTGAGATGGAGAGACTATTCTAAATTTCTAAAGGATAACTGTGCAAATTAATAGCACTGATTTTTAAGAGTAGAATACCTCTCTTAGCTATAGAAAGAGGATGATGTGACTATGGAGAAATGTAATGTTCCTGGCTCTAAAGATAGAAAAAGTAGGGTATGAGCCAAGGAACATGGGCAGCCTCTAGAGGCTGAAAAAAAAACAAGGATATATTCTCCCTTAGAGCCTCTAGAAAAGAACTCTACCCTCTGACACCTTGCTTTTGGTCCAATGAGATGCATGTTGGACTTCTAGCCTACAGAACTGTAATATAATAAATTTGTATTGTTCTAAGCCACAAATTTGTGGCAAATTATTACAATAGCAATAGAAAATGATTACAGATCTTGGAACTCCAATATTAACCAGTAATGCCTAATGATATGTTATTTACCTATGACCTAGTAATCCTTATTTTAAACACAATTACAAGTTTAATTAGTTCCATACTTGGCCAGTGGAAAGTCTGCATCATCAAAATGAAATTGCCAGATGATGCATTATGTATCCAGTTTATGTAAGAAAGACAATAAGGAATTCCGATCACAAAACCCATACACAAGGAATAAGCCTTTGCTTTATATAAAAAATATTGGCCAACGGAAATATGTTTATATGTTTTATTCAAATAAAATTTTCATTGTATGTATATAACATTTTATGTATTTACCAACTTTTCAGTTAACGATCAACTGCCCCAATCATATTGATAAAATATTTTCATTGAACTAGAAACAGCTACACTGATAGCAGCAAGAAGTAAATTTAAAGATCCAAGGGTGAGCAGAAAAAGTTATTAAAAAATCTTACCATGCTCAAAGTAAAAAATATGCTCGAAGCATAGAAATCTGGCAATGAAACTTAGGAGCACCTGATTATATTGCTATATTTCTACATGATACAATAATTGACTTTTATAATGATAAACCTAAGTTGCCAAAAAAATTGAGCTAAGGCTTCTGCATGTACTAAAGAAACAGAAACTTGAGAAATACATATTTAAAAGATTTTCAATAAAACTACCAAAGTAAATAAATGTTGATACTTCAAAGGATATTTGATTATTGAAAAATTCCATTAAGAATTCTGAAAATAAATACAATTAGAAAATACTTTTATCAGTTATTGACAATACAACCTCAATGGCAAAATGATATTTCTGCTTTCATATTTGTAATTATAAGATATTTACTACCAATTTCTGAGCTCACCTTATTTAAAGTTTTATTTTTTCATAGACCCTCCCTCCAAAATTCCATCTTTACTACTATAAAAGAATATTCATATACTTGATATAACATTTTTCAAACTCAGACATGCATATAATATGTTCACATACATTACAGGTTAGATTAAAATGTATTTTACACAAAGGGAAAATTTAAATGAATACTTATTAAGGAGTTTTACAGACATTAATAATTATAACGAAAGGCTTTTTTATATTCAATTTGAATAGAATTCATTGAAACTTTTAACCTCTCTGGAATATTAACTGTATGGAAGTTATTTCTTATCCTGGGTTTTAATGCCATGTTTCTTTCAGAAAAACAATGTTTTTTTCATTTGTTATCTTTATGCTATTCTTTCCTGACTCTAGACTGACAGAGAGACATAGGACAGCAAGCTATGTATCAGACACAACAGAATAAAAGATTTTGAGAAATGAGATTTGAAGCCCTTTTAAAAAGGAAAAAGAAACCCTAGATTAAAAGGTGAAACAATTAGTTCTATCAGTTTCTGCTAATTTCTAAGAATCTAGTACTGATCACTCTCCTTTCCAGTTCTCTGAATATATTACAAATAAAGGAAGGCAAGTGAAACAATAATCATAATTTCTTTGCAAAGAAGAATCCTAGAAAACTTGGGCAAGAGTTATCACTCCACCAATATGGCAAAAATAAGGGATGAGAGGGAATGTAGAGGCAGAGGAAGAGCAGCAGTGAGAGCCATGTCACTATTAAGAATCTGATTTCTCGACACAGAGATTAAGAATCCATGAACGCATTTTCTCAAGTTGCTGATGATTAGAATCTGTCTCTGGGAATCAGTTTATAGATCATTGCATCAGCAATAATTTTCTCCTGACATGGAAACCAACCCAAAACATTGTAAAAGAATAGATGCAAATTAAACCATAAGGGTCAAGAAGCACAGTGTAAAGAACATTGACTTTAGAATTAAAGAGACCTGGCTTGAACCCTAATCTTAATCCTTATTATTTATATGAACAACAGCAAGTTCTTCCACCCCTGAGTCTCTTTTTCTTTGTCTGTGAAAGAGCTACAATAATATTTACTAGAAACTATAACAATATTTACTACAACAATATTCACTAGAAATAAAATGCTATTTACTAGATTACTTATTGCAAATAATATTTGCAGTTAGATTATTTGTAAGAATATAAGACCCGGTGTAGTATAAAATATGTTTTCATCCTCCCCAACTCATTTCTTCTAACACTTCAATAATCACAATCTGTGAGAAACATTCTTCACAATAGAAATAGTACTCTGAAAGGTGCAACAGCCTAAAACTTCTAAAATATTTAATATATTTTAATATAAATATTTAACTTTATATAATGTTAAATATAGGCAATAATGTTTGAATGACTAACTTAAACATCAGAAATATAGATCCATAATTATTAAAAGTCTTAAGATGCTATTTTTATTTATCAGGATTATCATATATTATAAAGCAATTTTCTTTATTCTTGAGAATAGCAAAATCCTCATTCAAAAGCCATGCTCAGTTTGAGTCTCTCATGTTAAGATAAAGTAATTGAAGTAAATAGTAACAGAAACCCAAAAAAGTATAGGAAATTAGGAGCAATGAGAAAAAGTAAGAAAATTTGGCATCGTGCAGCCTAAAAAGTAAACAATGGAAAGGTAATATGTATATCTTTTCCATTATATTCCAATTCTAAATTACTGACTTTTGTGGAGTATGTCTACTAAGACTCTTTTCATTCATTTTTCTCTTCCCAAGAACTGAACAAGAAGATTTTTTACCCAAAGCATTAACTTCCTTCCCCAACCAAGGAAGATGTGTAACTACAAATGGAGGGAGAAAAGTATATTCTGTGTCCACAACTCAGAGAATGAAGCAAGGGAGAACTCTAGGTCTGAGAACTATGTCAGCAAAATTCCAGACCCTCTAAGCTTAGCTTCACAGTGCGACTTCGCATTTTGTTTAAAGTATTCTAGATTTTCAGGTTATTGAACTTAACTTTATCCAAGTGTAATATAAAATCATATTTCAAAAGCAAGAGTTTGGGGGGGATTCCATTATTTGGGATTATCTAAGGCACTGGTTCCCTCCAATCACGTGGACAACTGAAGTCTGAGTTGGTACACTGAGGGTAGAGTCCTAATATTACGTGCACGCCCTTGTATGATAGCACCAAGTATGGGAGTTGCTTACACAGAAGATGTTTCTGACTAGAATGCCCTTCAAGTCAGGTTTGAAATTTGTCCCTAGAATTATTTAAGAAAATGATTTCCCTAGAAATCTTTAATAAAATTATTTTCTTTAAGAAAAGAAATGATAAAAAAAAATATTTAGTTTTTCCTAGAATTATTTAAGAAAATGTTTTTGTTTAATTCTTAAAGAATTTTTTTAGAAAAGGATTTATTATGAAAATGATTTCCCTAGAATTCTTTTAAAAAAAAAAAAACCTCTTAAATTCTTTTTAAAAATTTCCCTTAGAATTGTTTAAGAATTTTTCAAGAAAATAGGAACCAGATTTCCTAGTTATTTCATTCTAAGACCTGTTTGTATGAGGCAGGGTAGACAAATATTCTTTTTTAAAAATAAAATCTGTCTCGTTCTTTGATTTACAAAACTTAAGATGCCTAAAATTTCTAGTCCCTTATTTGATCTCCATGTGAAAAAGCAATACACTTTAAAATTTGCCACTCTGTAAGATATCTTTATTGGTGGTGCCTAATATTTTTCACTTATATTATACAAAAAGAAAAAAAGAAAAAAAAAAGAAAAAGAAAAAAAAACTAAGGAAGAAGAAAAAGAGAAAGAGAATAAAGTATAGACAGAAGAAAAAGTTGAGGAAAGTAGGCTCCAATCAAGTCAGCCTGTACATGGTCCTCAGCTGCCTCATTTCCAGTTCACAAGACCAACTAGAGCTTTTCTAATCAAATTCCAAATTCAGAGAAGTGAGAATCCGATAGTCGTCCACTTTGTTTATTGGCTGCCCATGTCCAAAGTGATCCTTTTATCCTATGAAGAGAAAAACAAGGGCCCAGCCTCTCTTGCCTTCTTTTAGAAGACCAAGTACCTGAAAAA
>JAQQSQ010001824.1:0-11881 GCA_028627145.1 Eidolon dupreanum
CGGTTCAAATCTGCATCAAAAATTAATGGATAAACAAAATGTGATCCGAAACTCGTACGATGGAACACCGGTCAGAAATATAAAATAATGTATTATTGATATACTTATCAACACAAACGAATCTCAAAACCATTCTGAGTGAAATCATCTAGATGAGAAAGAGTAAGTGTTTTCTGACTATGTGAAATTCTAAACAACGCAAGCAAATATACGGTGATGGAAAGCAGGTTAGTGGTCACTGAAGGACAGGTGGTGATCTGACAGAAAGTGACAGGGAAATAGAATCTCAAGAGGACATAGAGTCTCGGAGGCGACAGATCCCTCCATTAACCTGACTGTGGTTTCACAGGTGCACACTCGTGACAACTCATCAAAGTTCACACTGTAAATATGTATAGTTCATTATGTCAATTATACACCAATGAAGTGTTCTAAAAAATCAGTCACAAGGAAAAATTTACATATGCATAGGTCAAATTAAGGCAGGTCAATCTGGTATTTGATGGATGGTGCAAGTCTTCGATGCCAAGGGAAGGTCAGTGCCAATGGATGGAGGAGGCCGTATTATAAGAGCACAGTGCGATGCCCGTGACGCTCGGGTGAGCCGATCACGGTGGCAAGTCAGCGAGCACGGTGGAGGTCCCCAGGCTGGCAGTGCCGGCCGCCAGGCTCCGGTGAAAAGCCCGAGCCAGCGCCACACCGGTGTCGCCTTCACCCAGCTTGACGGAGCCCAGGTTCCAGTCCCACCACCCCGGGGTTCACCGCCATCCGATCGTTAAGTCTCTCACAGCAAGGATTTATTTTTATGACTCCTGAGTTTAAATCGTTTCGTGCTCTTTAATGAACGTGCTGACTATTTTTGAAGATGAATATTTCATTTTCATTGGTGATTATCAATTCCAAGTTCAATGAAGCTTTTATATAACAAGCTTCTTTTAAAGAAAAGAAATAGGTATTTTGTTGTTTAGAGATGTTTCTCTAGGCTCTTATGCTGAGAAAGCATTCACAAATGAGAAATGACAGAACAGTATCGGAAAAAGTTATAGACCGGCCAAACACTTTTAACGTGATAAGGCCTTAACCCCATTAAAAATCGATTCTTTTAAAGACAGGTGCTTTGAGAATATATAAGCACCCTTGGATGACGGAACTGCTGTCTTAAACACTTCCCTTCCATCTCTCCGTAATGGAGATGTATCGATTGCTCTTTGCTCTCTCTATTTTTGATGACCTCTCTGCAACCAACAGGCTGGCACAGTGTCACTTTCCACACTATTCATAGCGACATCATTAAATCAGCTCGCGAAACGAGCGTGGCTCCTGGGAGACAGGATAAGTTCCCTGGCGACGTCATCAGGAGATGACAATGGTGTGCTCACTCGTGTGCGGCAGATGCCCGGAAGACACGGCCCCTTTCCTGTCGCTTTAACTGTCGCCGACTCGCTTAGGAATTGTAATTATATATTTTGATTTCTCTTCATCTTCCTGGATTCTGAGACGTTTCTCTGAAAATCGCAAGGCAAACGAAGTCAAAGGGATGATGGAGAAAAACAAATAACGAAATCAACACGAGAAACGGAGAATAGAGCCAGTGTGGGTGGGGAGAGAGAGAGGCCGTTCAGCCAGCCAGAGAGCAGACCCTGCCGTGCGAGCACAGGGCGGTGACAGCAGGTGGCACCTGTGGCTCTGAGACCTGGGTCCAGCCTCCCTCCTGCTGCATCCCGTGCCCACCCTGACCCTTGAGCTTCTTATTTATGAACTGGAAAACGCCTGTGTATAATGCATTGTGCTTTTATGCAGATCGAAATAAGATAAATGTGGAATATTTAAGGAGCGTGGAGTTTTATAAATACCAGGTATCGCTGCGTGACAAATAGCGAGCATTCATAATCGTGTGCTATGAACGGTCTTGATAGAGTACAATGCAACTGTCTCTATAAATCTCTAGCTACTAGTAATGAAAAGTTCAATTATTACCTTTCTACTCAAAGAATATAATATGAATGACTCCTCTTTTCTTGGAAATAAGCGAAGAGCGATAGTTGCTTTAGAGTTTTCTCACGACACACACTTAAAGGAGGGAGGCTGGTGCAGGCACGGCCGGAGGGCGGGGCCCAGACGGCTGGCCTCGCTCCCGAGGCCACACAGTGCGGGAATCTGAGTTAAACTCTAGGTGTATTTTGGGTAGAGATACTCAGGTGGCTTTACATGACTTGGGAAGCCGTGCTGATGGGCGCTGTGATCGGGTGTCTGTTGAACTCTCCCAATCCCCCCGTATTCGCCCCCATCCCCATAACCCCCAGCGAGATGCTTCAGAGCTCGGATGCTAGGACCTCCCTGTCCCAGACTTCGGGGTATTAGTTTTCATTCTCTAAAGCCGTCTTCTTGTCAAAAATCTGAGACCGTATTTCTCCGTTCTCCATTCTTCCAACGATATAATTTTCTTTTGACGTTAGCAAGGATGGAAAAATCGGATTAATGATGAGCACGGCTTTCGATCCTGCACCGATTCATCGCGAGGCGTTTCATCTGTCATTCAAGCACGACCGGAATTATGAGTCACAGTCAGTTTTTGTAAAGACTTCAATTATTCCATAGATTATTCCCCAAAATTAAAAAAAAACACTCATCATTTCACTGGCGGAGTGCCTTAAGTGATCGATCCACAGAACAAAGCATTTGTGGCGGCGATGATAACCTGCAATTTAGAACGCAAAGTTGAAGAACAACTTTCTAAAAGTTCTCAGAAAACAGAATGTGATACAATACCACTGTGAAACATTGAAACGTGTCATTTGTCAGCGAACTATACAGAGTATGTGTGTGGGGTGGGCGGAGACCGGGGGACGTCTTTCTCGGGGGCGGCCTAGTTATGTGTGGCTGTGATCTGAAGTGAATTCTATAATCTGCTGATGGTGGCAAGTATGTCTTGCTATTTAAGTTTGGATACGCTGACGAGAAACGGGTTTTTATTCCATGAGTCTATTCAATGCTTAGAAAGCGTCACGTAAATGCATCTCTGTTGGGACCGGGTGTGGCAGAATAACCCAGTCACTGACATCCTTTCCCTGTCTGGGCACGAGTCCAGGGAGTAGGTGGCCTCTGGGGACTGCTGGGGTTTGGGAATGGGTGGACACACCAACTGTCCTCTCAGGGACTCAGACCACTATGTAAAAACATTATTTGCTTTAGCGAACACCTACCGTCGGCTTTGGAAGGGCGAGATCTTGATTTGCACCACAACGGACGCTATGCCACCAGGAGCAGATGCGTGATCACTGGTCACCTGTGACCTGCATTCTCTTCTTATCTGGGGTTTACACAGAGGCGAGATTCCCAGGAGCTTTAGTCTCGGGGCCTTCACTAGCATGGAGAAAGGACAGTTTCTGTCCCCACCGGGGGCCCAGCTGCCCTGCTGGGGCTTCCGGGGCGCAGGCTGGTGTCACCCATGGCCAGCGACACTCCACACCTTAAGGGCTTCAGTGAACACCAAGGAGCTTGAACCCCAGAAGTCGGCCAAAGACTCAAAGACCTCACTCTGCTCCCTGCTTTTGGCAGAGGCAGGGCTGTGACCCCGGTATTCTAAGCAACACCCCCCGGAACCCAGTCTCTCCAGGGACCTAGAACTGGACAGCACAGTGGGCCCGGCAGAAGGAGCCAAGTGTCAGGGCCAAGAGTCAGAATGCAAAAGAGCTTGCAGGCCGGGAGTGTTCCCGCTGCGGAAGCCGCAGGGCTTGGAGATTTCTCTTCCATTTCTTGAGTGCCATCTCCACCTGTCACAGGCCAGAGCTGTGGCCCACGATCCCGAACGCTCTCGCTAAGCTCTGTGTCTGCTCGCCGGCGGCCCGTGTCCCTGCGTGTGTCCCCTTTCCCGCGTGCTGTCCTCTTGGCACTGGGCTGCTCTGAGCTCTGCGCCTTTTCGCTCACACTCTTCTCTCCGGCTTCGCTTAGACACTCGTCCCCTGGCCCGCTCTCCCTCCCCAAGCCCCACCACACTCGTTTCTGTCCACTGCTCTCCAGACTTTAGCCTAAGTTCCATATTTTTCAGGTTCTCTGTCCCCGAAAATGAGAACGAGGACACTGAGCTCCTGGAACACCTTACCAAAGTCACTTAGCTCCTTTCAAGACATGAGGAACTAGAGTGTCGGCGGTGTGGGGCCCGAGCCGCACCTGAACAAGCCGTCCGAGGGACACGTGTGCGCACGCCTGTCCCACGCTGCCCCAGGCCAGGCTCCCGTGGTCACGGGGACCCGTCCACGCCCTCACGCCAGGCCCGGAGGCCTGTGTTCCCACGTGGTCCTGCAGATTCGGAACTTCAGAGGGTAAGAAACTAAAAATAATTTGGGTTTGGTTCCAGATTCCTGAAAATGTTCACCATACCTACATTTCTAAAAAGAAGCCTAGGTCACCGCCCAAAAAAAAAGCAAGTAAGAGCAACTTTACGTAACAGATTCCTTTCCTTTTCACTCAGGCACACTGAAAAGAGCCGGACCCAATGTGTCCCCACCCACATCTTGAGCCGTCGCCTGGAAGCGGCCGCCGCCACGTGGCCAGCACCGCGACGCCACCTGTGCCTGCCCCCCCCCCCGCCCCCCGCTTCTGAGGCGCCACCTCCGCCCGAGCTGCTTCTCGTGCTCCCCTTTCTCGGTGTCGCTGCTGCAGCTGCCCTCCTGCACGCGTGTGCACTTGAGAGCTGAGTTCGCTCGTCCTCATTTATTTATTCCTCACAGCATCTCGTTAAGAAAGGAGGAAGTTAGGGATCAGAGACGTCACCAAGTATCTCCGAATTCCAGAACCGGAGTCAGGTTCAAACGCGACTTCATTGTTTTGGTTCTTAATTTTGATCTGGTAAATCGGGAGTTGGGCATCGTTTTCCAGGAAACGGCCCCATGAATCAGCCTCCTTCGACTTCGTCCGCGTGTAACGCTATGTCAAGGACATCGGCTTCGTTTCTTTTAGGGGCTTTGAGAGAATGAAAATACGTGATGCAAAAACAGACAAAACTAACTTACGGTTGGAAATCGAGATAATGCGCACCCTTTGGGGGGGTGGGGCTGGTGACAGGGGGACAAGAAGGTGTCACATAAGGGCGTCTGCGTCTTCGGTCACGATCAGTGTCTTGATCTGGCTGCCCGTGGCCCTGACGCCTTCAGTTTGTGAAATGCCATAGAGCTGCACGATTAGAATTCGCCCTTTTCCGTGCGTCCGGCCCACATCGTTTTTGAAAAGGCGGAGCGCAGCAGAAGCCCCGGGCAGGGAGCCCGCGGCAAGAAAGCATCCCATCCCCGCGAAGTGATGGTAACACCAGCAATGCCGTCACTGTCATTGTCAAAATCCTGGCTGGACGGGGTGGGGACTCTACTTCACGGATAAGGAGACGCTTCGAGAGGGTAAATAAACTTCACCCAGCTAGTGGATCGCGGAGCGGAGAGCCAGCCAGGCGGAATCCTTGCCGCTTGTCTTCAGCGGGGTCACAAAGTGGCCCGCAGGTGAAGGCTGCCGATGAGCGCCTCAGGCGAGTGTTCCCCTGTGTCTGTGCAGTGTCCCCTCTAAGCCCTGAGTCACCGCAGCGGGCCGAGTCGTTTTCCTGCTGTCCTCAGAAAAACACACGCGTGCGTGCACGCGCGCACACACACACACACACGCACACACTTTTAAAACAACATAGATTTCTAAAGTGAAACATTATAGATATTTTAAATCAAGGCCGTGCACGCTGTGCCCTCATCAATGCACCTTTGTATTATCGAGCAAATAGGTATTTTTAATTAAATCGATTTTTAAAATAAACTCTTCAGGGGCTGAGTAAAAACCCCTGCAAAGTATATAACCCAACCATCCATTTTCCTTGAACTAAAATGTCTGTTTCGGTGATATTTTAATAAAATGCCCTTTTCAGTATGCAGTTCAAGAGGAGTACGACGTTGTTCCTTGAATTTCCAGCTTTTGAAAGATGATGAGGCAAAAAACGTGAATAACTAGTTTGTCTGTGTATTTTAGATTCTTTTACAAAGCAGAGAAATTGAGAAGAGCTTGGAAATTTTTGCAAAAAGCTATGCTTTTTTAATTCATAAAGAGAAACAGGTTAAAAAACATTTCATTGCTCTTGCTTAGACCAGTATGAGCCCCATATGGGTTCCTCACTGGCATTTCTCAAGTGGTGGTTTCGGTCTAGTTGTTGAGAAATGGTCCTCTGTTTAAGTTTGAAATATTGTATTCTGGAGAATAAGAAGATTTATCCCCATTTATTAGTGCAAGCACAATAAAGCCATATCACTCAGTGTGACTAGAGACACTAAGCTGATTTATAAAGAATGTGTTATCAACTTCAGTGAAGTCGTGAAATCAGGGTCACAGAATCCAGAATGTAGCAAACTGGAAAACTGTACATTTCTTACAGAAAACAAGCTACCTGTTCTGCAAATCTTTATCTCTGTCAGCCGTAAGAAGTGAGATCTGCGATGGTTAATCGCACGTGCGCGTGCGCACACACACACACACACACACACACCCAATGTGCTCCTGGATTATATTTCTGCCTTCATAAAAAACATATTTTTTAAAAGGTATTATTGGTTTCCTTGAGAATACTCTTGTACGACCATCAGAACAAGAGCGACAGAGGAAGTCACGGAAAAGGTATGAGAGGTGGGAGGTGAGTTTCAGGGCTGCACACAAAGCTTTAAAATGGCGGGTCCTATAGCATCCGGTCCCTGCAAGATGTGCAAGAAACCTAAAGAATAATCACAGCTAATACTTACTTTTGTCATTTTTGATCCTTTCCCTGGCCACGTGCATCCCAAGACCAACCTTTGTATTTTCTGCCAAGAACCTTAGAACATCTTGTTTCAAAAGGAATAAAATGTGTGAGTAACAAAAGGACGCAAGAGTAGAAATCGAAAATGAAAAAGTAAATTCAAAAATTCCATGATAATTGAGAGTAGCCAAAGGAACCCAAGGCTTCCTCCACCTTCTCAGTATGCTCATGGGTATTTAAAACAGCTTCGAATTTCCCAAAGACTGGAAGGAAGTTTGAGTATTCCCATTAAAACAGGAAAATAGTGGCTTCCATAGAGAGGTCGACCAGAAAGACATCAAAGGATCAGCGTTTGATTCACGCGGCATCTAACCAGCTGCGTGAGTTGTGACACTTGAACTCTATGACTTAAAGTGATCTCGTAGCAGTAATGATTCCCTCCATTCAGTAAGAATACCAATATCGATAAGACACTGAAAATATTCCAGATACTGTTTTGAAAGTTTTACGTGATTTACTCATTTAATCTTCGACCTGAGGATGTAGGGAGCATCATTTCTCCATCATGCAGAGGAGAAAATTAAATCCCAGGGAGCCCAGAAACACGATGACAGGACTGGCAGGAAACAGCTGTATTAAAACCCGTTAATCTGGTTTAAGAACCTATGTGCTTAACTACTTTACTGCAACTGATATACGAACAGCGGTTGAATAATTCAAAGGTAGTAGATGTTAAATAAATAATGGCCAGTTTTATTATATGCCAGACTCTATCTTAATTTTTCTCACTTAGAAAAGTGACTGGCATATAATAGGCCTCCCTACATGTTTAATGTACAGATGAACGAACGTGTTATGAGTTCATTCATTTCAATTACGTGTTGAACCTACTAATATCTTAATTTGATAGTGTATCTTGGAAGAATTTTAGTAAAATTAAATATTAGTGGCTTATAATTCAAATGTGAATTCTTCACAAAAAAAAAAAAACGAGCATTTCAAATATGATAGGGCTTTGGAATAATTTTTACTTCAAAATGTGAACATTTTTGTTGCACTATCATTATAAACATGAATGTACATGGCCAACACCCACCTTCATACATTGTACAAAAAGTCTGCATTGGCCAACGTGCATGCAGATGATCATAATTAGGCCTTGCTGACTCAAAGTGAAAGAATTCCACTTAAAATTGCAAGCAAGGCTTTTATGGTACATGTGCACAAAATGTACGTCGGTAAAAACGGCCACGGGCTCTCCAAGAAAACATTAGCCATTCATGCAAAGTTTACTTATTCCCTTAGTGCCCTGAGGGATGGCTTGGCTCAAAGTGCAATTAGCTTGGAGAAAACATTTCGCTTTTTCTGTTTCCTTTTGCTCGCGGGGCTGGTGGTGTTATTCTGGAATGAGAGATAAACCCTACCCTTATCACACGGAGGCCACGACAGAGAAAGGAAGGGACGTTCTTCCTCACGTCTTCCATCATCTGAGCTATAATGTGCTCACTCTGCTATTTTAATCAACTAAAAACAAATGACCTTTTTAAAGTTACTAAAGCTGAAAACTTTGATTTCTTTTTAGAAGAAATCTTGTGCTTAAAATATGTATGTATGCCCAGTGGTACTGGATCGGAACAAAAAATAAAAATATTTATGTATTTTTTTCCTTAATCTCTCATTCTATCTTATTTTAACCATATGTCTTATCGTAGAGACGCTGCAGCAGTAAAAGATAAATTCATAAGCTCATCAGGGATCAACTTTTTAGTAAAAATGTAAAAAAAAAAAAAAAAACAATTCATTTCATCACGCTGTTCTCTAATTTGAAAAAATTGTAGTAAATTGAAGAAACTCCACGGTGACAGTAAGTGAATAGATACGTCTGTATGCCCACGCTGCTGGGCTGATCTGCTATGTCATACATGAAGGCGATGCGCGCTGTTGAAACACACCCGTCCGAACCACTCCAGCAGGCTTCATTACCCCCTCGGGGCGCCCAGGGCTCCCCTGAAAGACTTCTAGCTGTTGCCAACTGATACATCATAATCAACCGCCCATCTGTGAGCGCCACCCCAAAAGCCCAAGTCCACTTCCGCAGATTTATTCTTAGCTCATGAAAATCACTGGGAGTGTTTATGAACAACCATTTATTCCCTTCCTTGGGGCCCATATAATTAAAATTGTCTGTCTCGCTGATTTGCTGTTGAGTGAGATTTAGGAGAAGAGTGATCTTGCTATAAAATGACACAGTCACAGATTTCATTACTGTCCTCACAGGGAACCATTTGTCTCTCTCCAGTATCCTCTTATGGCTTCTCATCTGTAACTGATCTGATGCAAAGTTCCAGGAAGCAGGCTTCATCCCTGTAGACCCGAATCACACTGATCGTACTCGCCGCCACTTGTTGCGAGCCGTTTGTGCATCGGGCCGAGGAAGAGAGGTGCTGCGATGGGTGTTTGCAGTGCTTTCTACACAACCACCTGTACAGGTGGGTTTTACAGTGGAACTGAGTTTAAACACATTCAATGAATAGCTCGGGGTCAACTAGGTCATTAGTGACTCTGCAGAGACAAAAACTCAGGACTGCGTGGAACCTGAGGCTGCCTTTTCCTGCTCATGGGCCGGGTCTGAAGGTCCGAGATCTTCCTGGAGAGAAAGAGATTGCCACCCTTCCCAACTTCCAAAGTGAGCCACAGGCTCTAACTGGATGAGATGGTCCCCACACAAAGGACCGCGGCAATACCGGACGAACGACAACACCGGACGAACACGCGCGTCCACCTCCGGGGAAGATAATCAAAGATGGACCAGAGAGGAGTTTTCCTCTGTACAGATGACACATTCTCAGAAACGTCACCAGTGTCAGGCGCTGTGGGCAACGACTGTTCGGGTGAGACCAGGAGCTCCTGTGTGACCCCTTTTTGGAGGTGGGTTACAAACACACACGCAGAAAGAAACAGCGTGGGATGCCATCTTTGAAGCCAAGGTTAGGAACAAAATTTGCATAATATTGTGAACATGCCTGTGATGACAATTATAGAGAGATCTCCTGGAATGGTGGAAATATGGTAGAGCTACAAAACGGAATATTCGGCAGTCATTTTAAATATATCTCTTCAAAAAGTCTTAATGATTTCAAAAAAATACTCATGGTATATAATCCTATGTGGAAAGCTGCAGAATATAAAACTAGATTTAACATAAATTTACACTTAGAAAAAATGGGCATAAATATACTTACACATACATTTACTAAAAAATGTATTTAATGACTCATAGGTTTAAAGAATTACAGATAATTTATTTCCTTTTTACTCATTTTCTATTTTGTTAAGTTTTATATGTTGACTATTATAAAATTCATTATAGAAAAATGCCACATAACATTTTCAAAATCCTAAAATTCACTTGGCATATGTATTTTAGCTACCACTGAGTTTGTTCTTTACATATATAATCCTTTTCCTCAAATCATCAGGGTCTAATAACTTCATATTTATTTTATATTTTTGTCATGAGGGTTTCAAACACAAATATAACTTGCTTTTCCCTTCTAGTTCAAGCATGGCGATGATTTCCCTAAGTAATATTGTGATTTATTTTATCTTCTTCTTGGTTAGATTTCCACAATGATAGAGAATTAAATAAACAGCTTCTTCAAGGCAAAATGTTGTTGTCTAAATGATCAGATTTTAACTAAGAGCAAGTAAAAAATTTGAATGAAATCTGAGTGTAAGCAAAAATCAAGGTAAAAATGAGATGAAATAAAAAATAAATGATAGAAATTGGGTCTCCAAAATCAGCCTGATTCTTCCTCATTTTTTAAAACCAGAAACAATTTATATTCAGTTTCATATTATGATTCGCGAGGACAGAGGTTGTCTCTACATTTTCATTTATTCCCACTGCCTAACGCAGTAGATGTTCAATAAATAGGTCTTTAAGGAATTCACAATTTGCCACAAAACTCCTGGCAAATATATCCAGTTATCTTGAATTTAAGGAGCTCTATATAACAAGAACACACAGTCCTATTTTTTAAGAAAATATTCTAGTTCAGAAATAATATATTCAACATTTAATGATTTCAAAATAAAATAAAATGAGTCCAAAATAATTATTAAGTGTTTCATACTTTCTCAATAACATTTTAAAGATCTTCTAAATTAAAAAAAAAAAAATCCCTTCTTTGGATGACGGTAGGTAATGTAGAATATTTCGGTTAGCATTTATGGCAGTCAGAATGCAATCGCTGACTCCAAACAATTCTCCTGACTTCCATCTCATCCCTATTACTGTCTTCATTCGCCTGAATTATAAAATATGATCATTATTCCATAGAGTCAGCTTTGATTACTTATTGGGATATTATATAACATCTCCTCATTTGTTTCACTTTATCTCGCAACTGTGTCTTCCAAGTAATTCCACCTTCCAATCAAATATTTAGGTTCTTCAGGGATATGGCAGTCTGCCCTTATGTAAAAATTCACATAAGATACCACAAAATCCCATCTAATTCTGTAGTTCTTTATAACATTTTGAAATCTTGCCAAATTCTAGCCTTATATAGGAGTCATCTCTTCAAAAGTCATTTCCAAAATCCTTATCACTGGCATGGTATTACACTGAGACCTCTGCAGTAAAGTAAGAAAATACGCAGCTGGAATTAACACTCCCAACCCAAAGCGCGTTCAGACCAGAGTCACAGCAGGTTATAGTGGAGAGGAAGGTGACAAAAGGCAGAAGCATGTGACCTATGCTTCCCTGGAGATGGGTGTGATGATGCATGATGCCCTGGGGCATGGCTGCCCCCCCCCAGGTGGCAGTGTGCAAACACATCCATGATTAGGGACCTCGTAAATGACTGAGGGCCACGCCGACATCACCACATGACTGATCGCTCGCCCTCCTCTAGAAAGCTGTGCAAGTTACTGCTCGCGGTTCAGTTTACCTGTCGCTACCAGGACCGTCCATCACCATTCCGTCCTATAGCTCCGAAATGTCTGGCATAGCCCCTCGTCTCACCCAATTCTCCACCCCATTTTCTCCCACTCAGGAACTTCCAAGGTGCCCACAAGGAGGCCCTTCACCTCCTTGTCTTAAATACAAATCGGTCCCTT
>JAQQSQ010001825.1:0-11875 GCA_028627145.1 Eidolon dupreanum
AGTGACGGACTCCCTACAGATCCATCTTATTCTGAGCAATCTCAAAGTATAACAGCCTAGATTCCTATTTTAAAAATCAATTAGGAGGTAATATTCTAAAGTAGAAGACTTTCACAAAAGTATCCATTTCGAGTGGTGTTTCTCAACCCGGTTTTTTCCTCATGACCCCCACCAATGAGTCTTCTTAAACATTTTTGTCCTCATCACTCCCCAATGAAATTTTAATATGAAAGACATACTGTATATCTATTATGTATCATGTGTATGTCTGTGCTTTATACATAAAACGCAATATAAACGACATATAAAAGAATCTGATTTTTTTCTCACCCCCTTAAGTGCGATATCACCCCCTTTGGGAATGTGTGCTTCAGAGACAGATCTTGAGGGGCATTTGAAATACTATATGACAGGAAATTTTTATCTGCACTCAATTTTTCTATGATGCATCAACTACGAAGAAATAAAGGAAACACAAGTAGCTTATTTGATAAAATGTCCATGGTGGGGTGGCTGCTCCATGGTCATTACCAGCCAGCGCCTTTCTAGTTGCTTTTTAGACAGCGCCACTGAGCAACACACCGGGAAGGTGGGACATGTGTGAGCCAGATCTGACTTTGCAACTGAAGAAAACTTGCCTCAAAGTTAAGAAGCCTTTTTTTAAAATGTGCCTCAGTGTTTATCTACCCCTTGACAAGTAAGTATGGATGACAAGTAGTTCATTCAAATAATCGTTATCGGAATTATTTCTACAACAGCTTCCAATATTTTTTCTTATCTCACATTGTTATTTCTCTAGTAGCTGAAATCGGTGTCATTTTCTCAACTGTTCAGCCCCCAGGGCAGGTTCTCTGCTTTCCTAATCTCACTGTCCCTAGCCAGGCTGGAGTCTCGTGGGGCCCAGAGGAAGGCCACCTGAAATAGTACAAACTGCTTCCTGCTTCCTGCTTCCGGTTTTGGCCCAAAATCCAAAGCTGCAGGAATGATGGGCTCTTGGTGCCTCTGCCTCAGGGTAGATGGAAAACCCAGCCAGAGGCCTGACCCCAAAGATGGACAGAAGTTCACAGGAATGAGCTCTGCAGAGTTCAAAATCTTAGCACAGAGGGAGAGGAGAATGGAGCCTAAAGGAAGGGAAAGGGTGGTGGGAAAAGCCTCAGCTTACACGAAAGCAACAAAGGGAGAGAGCGGATGGGGACAAACAGGAAGGAGGCAGCTGCCTCACGGGCCGGAATTGCAGGGAAGTGGCAGACCCCTGTCCTGGAGCCCGGCCGTCCCAGCCCATGCTGGGAGCCACTTGGTCAGCCTCCTGGAAGCAGCAGCAGCAGCAAGTTTAGCCTGATTCCCCAGCAGTGGCCTCTCAGGAGCAGGCTGGGCAATGGCCTCGAGGACCGCTCCAACCCAGAGCAGGATTTCAGCGAGAACTGGAAGCCAGGCTCAGAGCAGCACCCAGACCAGCACTCCCGCTGCCCAGGAGATAGGCAGTCCCGTTTGCTGATATCTGAAATACCATTTAAAGAGGCCAGGGCCTCCACTCCACAAACAAACAAACAAATAAACAAACAAATGAAAAAATCCAGAAGACAACCTGTAAGAATTGTCACCTTTCTTACAGTATAGGGGATCTGGGACATTCGATGTGACATCAGCTCTGAACTGCTGAACTTCGGGAAAGCAAGGCGCCCTTCCCAGGGTTTGAGGGACTTCTGCACCCCTAGAAAGGACAGTGCTCATCCTGACATAGACCCCATCCCCAGCTGCTATGTGCCGTCTCTATTCCTGTGTAGATTCCCCAGGCCTAGTACCCTGGCCCTGATTCTCCATCTAACCATAAACAAATGACAGCCACTCTTTTCTTGTTTCGATAAGTGGAGAAGAACCGAGATGGAGGGCTGAGACGGGGCAGGGGCATCGCTGAGGGGATGAAAAAGCCAAGGAACAGGGAACAGAGATCATCATGCTCAACTCTACAGTTTCTCCAGGGCTCGGCTTGGCTTCCATCAGCTCTCACAAAACAGAGGTGGTTTCAAGAGGTCATTTCACATCCGAAGTCCAGAATCATGTGTGGCTCAGTGAGACCACTGGGAAGAACCACCTGTAATCTTAAGTTGGTTGATTGCATATTTAATAATTTCAATGCCACAATTGGGATAAATTCAAAATGTATTTTGCAGGACCTCCCCTGGCAAACGAAGTGGGGTGATACAGGTGACCAGGTACTAATATCAAGTGTATCGACAGACTGTAGCTCTGTTTGGGAAGTGCAAATTAGAAGCTGCAAAGTGCAGCGAGCAGCCCGAGGGAGGGAGGGCTTAGCACTGGTCACTTGTCCTATAATAGATGCTGAAATCAACCAGGCTGTATGACCACGCACCTTTTGACGATGCCAATCTCTTCACTAGGTCAGCAGGCCAGATCTAAAACCATGGATTGGAAGAACAATCATCTCTTGAATTATAAAGTGACCTAAAGGGCATCTGCATAAAGTAAGAGAGTAAATGATGGAGACGAGAAAAGTCCTCCCAGGTTTCAGATACGTGAAGCCTTGTTGTCACAGGGGGAAGGGAACAAACACATGTCCCTAAAGAAATTCTCCAGTGTGTGCACGAGGAGAGCGTACCAAGATACTCACTGTAGTGTTGTCACAGGGTGAAACTGGGTAATGTGTGAGTGTCCTTCAATAAGTGAACAGGCAAATAAAATGTGAGATAGCCCTACAATCAAACTCTACGTAGCAGCAAAGGGGAATCAACTGGGTCTGTGTAATGCCAACATTCGAGTGAAAAACAAGTTGCAAAATAATGTGTATTATAGACATATATATTATGCAATTATATATCATTTATGAATGTATAGTCCGAAACTATTTCTGTAAAATTTAAAAGTGCCCAAGGCAATACTTTACTGCTTCTCGAAACATAAATGCGTGTAAATGGCAGTAAAACATGGACACCAGATCATAGCAGTATTGATGTCTGGGTGGAAAGGGTGAGGACAGGACTGAGGGTGGGTGGACGAAGGGCGCTTCGATTGAATTGCTTGTTTACTTCTATCACTTTTAAAAACACAGGTTGGAAGTAGATGTGATAGAATGTTAACTCTTGAGAATTCTCAGTGTGTGGCTATTTGTTATGTTACGTTTGTACTTTTCTGTGGTTTTTAAACTATAAAATAAGATATGCTACAGAAGGCATGATATGTATCTCACATCCCACATGATGCTACGATATTGTGTTGTGCGTAAATATAGGTGAAGACCCACCTGAGACTCCTCGTCCAGCCCCAGAACAGTGAGCTAACCTGTGAGAAGGCAGGGAGCCCCTGCTCCTGTTTGAAAATAAGTGGAGACATTTGAATGCATATAAAATAACGGTATCCTGCAAAAGAGTGCTCATTTAATACCTGTGCAATATTTTCCAATTTTATTTACTTAAACAAAGCAGACTGAAGAACTTATATCAGCCCGAAAGCATATCATTCCCTAATCCATCTTTGTTGTTTTTTTTCTATGAAATAGTTATCTATAGCTCCATTGCAAATTACCCCAACATTCTGTGGCTTAAGACAACATATTTATGATCTTGCAGTGTCTGTGAGTTAGGGGTAGAGGGGTGGTGTAGCTGGTGTCCCTGGCTCAGAGGTTCTCAGGAAGTTGCAGTCAAGCTGTCTGCCAGAGTTGGGGTCACATCTGAAAGTTCCACTTAGGGGCTTTGGCTGTGGATCAGCTTCCAGAGTTCACCCACGTGATTAAGGCTCTGTCTCCTGCCCCGTGGACCTCTCCATAGGGCGGCTTTACAATTGCAGCCGGGGATCAAACAGTGGAGTGAAAGAGAGTGAGATAGCACTCGAGAAAGAAGTCAGCGGCTTTTTACGACCTAACCGCAGGAGCAACATTCATCGCTGTTGCCATATTCTGTCCATTAGAAGTCAATCACTAGATCCAGCCCACACCCAAGAGGGAGGAATTCTACAGGAAGTGATGAAAAGGAGAAAGGGATTTGGGGGGTTCTCTGCAAAGCTGCCGACCACATTCTGAATCAAAGTTTCGATCTGGACAAGTCACCCTAGGACTTTCAGCCATAAACCGTTCTTCACAGCTCATGTCACTGATAGGAAAGATGGCACTGTTCAAGACTCTAATTATATCATGTTTGCATGCACGTAAGAAATAAAAGGTTAACGATAAATCTTAGAAAATCCTAGAGTGGTCCATTATCTGAAATATTTACTGAGAACAAAGTGCTTTGCTTCTACTTATTTCCTGATACCTACAGGGGAGCCGAAATGTGAAAGACAGCATCCTTTACCTGACTTAGCATCATAAAGAAGTCTATGCTTAACCCTAAGATGTATCCTTTGTTGGGGATATTAAATGATGCAGTTGACAGGGGTCAGCAAATGCTTCCAAGGATCAGACAGCAAATATTTTTGGTTTTGAAGGTCCTATGTCCTCTTTCTCAACTACTCAACCTTGCCATTGTAGCACAAAAGCAGCATTAAATAACATGTAAGCAAATAGGCTGTGTTGCAATAAAACTTTATTTACACAAATAGACATCGAGCAAGATCTGGCTTACAGGTAATAGTTTGTCAAACCTGCAGTAGAGAATAGCCAATATTCTATTTGAGAATAAAACAAAAATTAATAATAAAGATACAGACAAGTTAGTATCTTACTATTTTTGACAAAGATATTCAGGTGACACATGTATAAAATAATTCATCAGAATATACTTGAGTGCGAATTATACTGAGTCCATATTGACCATCACTATCCAAGCAGAGATTGTATGACCTGTGAATTATCCTCTTACCTATAATCATATTATAAATGTGTGACTATTGAATCAATGGGGCGAGGGCAATAAGACCCAAAATTACCTGAAATCTTTCCTTTGCCACCCTCGTGATGACTTTCTACCGATCACCTGGAACAGTGGTACCATTCATCTCTTTTAGTTAATGACACAACAAAAAATCATCAGGCCGACCATGAAAATCCTATCTGTTTGGGGAACGCAGGTAACGTAAAAGAAAGAAAAAGCTCGTTATAATGACTACTAACCCTGAAGTGAATGTAGAGGAAGAGACTTGGTCATGAAGATTTTTAAGATCTGAGAGCCTGGAAACAAAGAGCCAGTAGAGTCATAATTCAAAGAGGTTCAACAAACACGTACTCCATGAAAACTGTATTTAACACTGCTCTTAAGTTGTTAAGAGAATAGATTCTTATCTTGAGGAAATGAGTTCTCATCACAAGGAGAAAAAATTTTTGTACCTATATGAGATGATGGATGGTAACCAAGCATATTGTGGTAATCATTTATAATATATGTAAGTCAAACTATTATGTCATACACATTAAACTTATACGGCTCTGCATGTCAGTTATGTCTCAATACAACCAGGAAAAAGGGAAGTTTGATGGAATCTTTTCATTCATAATTCATTCACATGACCAGGGTAATATATTATTTTAAACAATGGGCTGAAGGCTCTCAGCATCTCCATTGCATTTCCTCACTTACACTGCATTTGAGAAATCCAAACATTTAAACCCACTGTGCCCCAAATGCAAATTTCCTTCCTCTTTAGAGGAGGGCAATCGTGGGCAAGAGTCAGCAGCCCCGGAGGCAACCTCACAAATGACCCCAGGGAAGAAGTCACAGCTATCTCCATGTCTTTCTCACGCCTTGCATGGGCATTTGTAATCAGACTCATTCCTGGCCTCCTAGGACTATACGGAGAGTTATTTGTAACCGTGGCACACATATACACATTATCAGTCAATGTCTCCCCCTCAACTGTGATCGAAAATTAATCTAAAGAGATTTAACTTTTAAAAGGGACATTGATGTAATGTTCACAAATCAATGAGCTAAATATTAGCCTTCATAAGAGTTATCAAATCAGCTAATGATCCTCTCTGCAGTGAACACAACCCTTAATCACTAATGCCATCGCATACAGCTTCTCTTAAAATGCTTCAGCTGATGCATCTCAACACACAATATTCATTTTCTAAGCGTCGCCTGAAAAAAATAAGGCAATATCAGGAATTCAAAAAATGCTGCGGAGAATTAAATGAAATAGAGGACAAAAAGACAATAGAAAAAAATTAATGCAACAAAGAGATGGTTCTTTGAAAAAAATTAGTAAAATTGACAAAACCCTGGCTAGGCTAAGGAAAAAAGAGAAAAGACTCAAATAAACAAAATCGGAAATAAAAGAGAAGTTATGATTCACACCATAGAAATACAAAGGATCATACAAGAATACGATTAAAGACTATGTGCCACCAAAGTCAACTACCTAGAAGAAATGTGCAAGTTCTCAGGAATATGCAACCTTCCTAAACTGAATCACGAAGAACTGAAAAACCTAAATAGATCTATCAGCAGGAAGGAAACTGAAACAATCATCAAAAAACTCCCCCAAAAAGTCCAGGACCAGATGGCTTCACCAGTGAATTCCACCAAACATTCAAGGATAATTTAATACCTGTCTTTCTCAAACTCTTCCCAAAAATTGAAGAAGAGGCACTGCTTCCTAACTCATTGTATGAAACCAACATTACCCTGATGTGAAAACTTGGCAAGGATAACATGCAAAAAAAGAAAACTACAGGCCAATATCTCTGAGGAATACAGATGCAAAAATCTTAAACAAAATACTAGCAAATCAAATACAACAATCCATTAAAAAGATTATACATCACAATCAAGTGAGGTCCATTCCAGGGGCACAAGGATGATTCAACATCTACGAATTGATCCTTGCGATACACCACATAAACATAATAAATTATTAAAATTATATGATCATATCAATAGATGCAGAAAAAGCAATTGACAAGATACAACATCCATTTAGGATTAAAATACTCAACATAATAGGTATAGATGGAAAGTACCTCAACGTAATAAAGGCTATACATAACGAATTCTCAGCTAATATTATACTTTGTGGTGAAAAATCGAAAGCTTTTCCTCTAAGATCAAGAACGAGACAAGGATACCATTCTCACCACTGTTATTCAGTGTAGCACTAGAAATCCTAGCCAGAGCAATCAGGCAAGAAAAAGAAATAAAAGACATCCAGATTGGAAATGAAGATGTCAAACTCACTTTTTGCAGATGACAGAGTTTTTTATATAGAAAACCCTAAAGACTCCACCAAAAAATGATTAGAAACAAAAAACAAATTCACTAAAGTTGCAGGATACAAAATCAATATACGAAAATCCATTACATTCCTATATACTGACAATGAAATTTCAAAAAAAGAAAGAAAAAAACACAACTCCTTTTGCAATTGCAACAAAAAGAATAAAATACCTAGGAATAAACTTAACAAAGGATGTGAAGTACCTATGCGCTGAAAACTAGGAGACATTGTTTAAAAAAATCGAAGTAGACACAAAGAAATAAATGGAAAGATATTTTGTGTTCAAAGACTGAAAGAATCAACATAGTTAAAATGACCATATTACCCAAAGCAATATACAGATTTAAAGCCATTCCTCTCAAAATCCCAAAGACATTCTTTAAAGAAATAAAACAAAAAATCATCAGATTTGTGTGGAATCACAAAAGACCCTGAATAGCCAAAGCCAATCCTGAGAAAAATGAACAAGTCCAGAGGTATCACACTGCCTGACTTCAAATTATACTACAAAGTAACAATAATCAAAACAGCATGATATTGACAGAAAACAGACACACGGACCAATACAACAAAATTAAAAATCCAGAAGTAAACCCACATATATATGAACAAATAATTGTCAACAAAGAAGCCAAAAACATACAGTGGAGAAAAGAAAGCCTCTTCAATAAATAGTGTTGGGAAAATCGGAAAGCCACATGCAAAAGAATGAAACTAGACTGTCACCATACACCAAAATTAACTCAAAATGGATCAAAGACCTAAATATAAGTAAGACCTGAAATAATAAAATGCATAGAAGTAAACATAGGTTCTAAACTTATGGACCTGGGTCTTTGAGAAGATTTTACGAATTTGAGCTCAAAGGCAAGGGAAGTAAAAGCCAAAGTAAATGAATGAGACTATATTAAACTAAAAAGCTTTTGCACAACAAACCGTCAACAAAACAAAGAAGCTACCCACCAGATGGGAGAAGATACTTACAAATGACACCTCTGATAAGGGGGCTAATATCCAAAATATATGAAGAACTCATACAACTCAATAACAATGAAACAAACAAACCAATTAAAAAAGGGGCAGAGGACCTGAACAGACATTTCTTCCAAGAAGACATACAAACGGCCAACAAATATATGAAAAGAGCTCAATTTCACTAGATAGTAGGGAAATGCAAATCAATACCACCTCACACCTGTTAGAATGGCTGTCATCAACAAGACAAGTAATAACAACTGTGGGAGAGGTTGTGAGAAAACAAGAACCCTCATACACTGCTGATGGGAATGTAAACTGGCACAGTCACTGTGGAAAACATGTAGAGTTTGCTCAAAAAATTAAGAATAGAATTACCAAATGATCCAGCAACCCCTCTTCTGGGTATCTACCTGAAATTTTTGAAAACACTTATCCATAAAGATATATGTACTCCTATGTTCATTGCAGCATCATTCACGGTGGCCAAGACATAGAAAAAAACAAAGTGTCCTTTGATAGAAGATCGGATAAAGAAGATGGGGGCATATATGCAATGGACTATTACTCGGCCATAAGAAAAGATGAAACACTACTATTTGTGATAATATGGATGGACCTCGAGATAATCATGCTAAGCAAAATAAGTCAGAAAAAGTTGAGAACTATATGAATTCACTCATGCGAGATACAAAACTGAAAGCAACAAACAAACAAGACAAGCAAATAAAAACTCATAGACGCAGACAACAGTTTAGTGGTTACCAGAGGGAAAGGGGGAGGGGAGAGGTAGATAAGGGTAAAGGGGTCAAATATATGGCGACTGAAGGAGATCTGATTTGGGTGATGAACACACAATGCAATATACAGATGATTTATTATAGAACTGTACACTTGAAATCTATACAATTTTATTAACCAATGTCACCCCAATAAATTTAATTTTTAAAGAATCTGCTACAGGGTTTTGGCTTCCTGGTAGGCTATAGTTCCCTAAATAGTATAGAGAAAAAATTATATGTTTGGTGGTTCCTAAACTTTGGCATGAATCAGGATCACAGATTGCTGGGTCCCACCTCAGAGTTTCTGGTTGGGGAGATGTAGGGTAGAGTGAGAACTTGCATTTCTTTACGAGGTTTCAGGTGAGAACTACTGCTCTGGCGAAGGAGTCTGTAAACTATCATCAGTAAAGGGCCAAATCATAAATATTTCGGCTTGGCAGCCCATACTGCCTCTGCTGAAGCTATTCAGCTCTGCCACTGTAGCATGAACACAACCAGAGACGGTACGTAGATGAATGCGCGTCGCTGTGTTTCAGTAAAACTTTATTACCCAACAGGTGACGAGCTGGACTTGGCTGGTACACACGGTTGGCCCACCCCTACCACAGAGGGTGGCAGGCTTTCACCCAGACTCGCCCTGGCTCCCCGGGCATGAGCAATACCTGAAGGAATAAGGCGTATGCAAGACAATTCCTCCCCATCCCAACTTTCTTCCGGAAGGATCTTGCCTGCACATGAACGGAGAACCAGAAATGCCATGACATCTGAGGTTTATGTTTTAAAATGTGTCCCAAGGAGCTCTACGTAGTATTTGGGCAGAAACAACGCACATTAACATAACACAGCTTCAGAAACTGGGGAGTTAGCCAGCATTTCGGCTTGTTTTAAAGGAAAATGTCAGAAGACTACCTCTGTCATTTGTCACTATGCACAGTGTTGGCCTCTAGTAGACTAGAATGTAAGCTCTAAGAAAGCTAAGACCTTACCTTCAATTTCTAGAAAGGTGCCTGGCATAAGGTAGGTCCTCAAAAATATCTGTTTGATGAAATAAAGTCTATAAAATCAACAAACACTTTACTAGGCTTGAGATTTCTAGATTTATCCTCAAAGTCTGGCCAACAGTGCCTCTCTGTTCCCACAATTACAACCCTGGTTGGTGGGAATGGAACAGGGACTCCCAAAGGGAAGCTCAGGGCCAGCCAAAGTCCACCAGGACCACCGCGTGTGAGTGGACGTTAAGGACAGGGTTCCCTTGAGTCGCTCAGCTGTGGTAGCAGCCCCAGTTCACTGCCTGGCATCTTGAGGGCTACTCAGCTCTCCAGCCACCTCAGTAAAGGTTAGAGAAGTTGGGGATGAACATCAGGGAGCCTGAGATGAAAGCAGAGAGCCCAGGGCAGTTCGTAGAGAAGTCCTGCAGTGGACATTGGGTCTGATGGGCCAGGGTGGATTTTAGCATCAGAAAGGCCAGCAAGGTAGAATCAGAGAAGCAGGTGGCCAGAGAGAGAAGGAGAAGGGAGGGCCGGACTGCCCACAATGTCGTGAATTCATCACAAGCATTGTTTTTTATTTATGTGCACCTTGCAAGTGTGTGAGGAGAAAAACTAGACCCCAAGGTCTGAGAATCCTCTGACGAATAGAGAATTTACATACGATGTATAATCTATGGTTGTGAGCTAAATTAATGCAAGGCCAGTGAGGTAATTTTGCAGTTTAAGTCATTAACAGTAGGCATGATTTATGAACAAACACTATTCTCTACAAGGGGTAGGTTTACTACCTGATGCAATTCTCTTAAATGTATTTTACAGTGTGGCGTTACAGAAGGAATGGGGTTAAAGGGTTATATTCCCAAAGAGAAAACAATGGACAACAAGAGCGCCCTTCTCTCCTGACATCAAATTCTGGAAAAAGCTGACAGCACAGATCAGCAATGTTTTATGATAAATAACAGAGAGAGTTCGATCTAATATTACCTGAGATCTTCTCAGCCTGAGTAGTCTATTCATAGGGCTCCTCATTCAGCGCACTGGGTTGTAAATGTTCTGTCCACTTCAGCTTATTTAACAGGTCATTTAGAGCATAGCATCTGAATTAAAGTAGTCAAGGCCCAAGGATGTTTCATTCTGAATCAGATCTTCAACAGAGATCCAGACGAGTGAAAACAGTGGTACACTGAGGATATTAGGGTTCTCTAGAGAAACAGAGCCGATAGGATGGATGGATACATAGATGATAGATATATGATTGATAGATCAGATAGATAGATTGATAGATAGATAGATAGATAGATAGATAGATAGATAGATAGATAGATAGATGATAGATAGATAGATAGATGATAGATGACAGATAGATAGCGAGAGAGATGATAAATAGATCGATATACAAAGAGAGAGGGAAAGAGAGAGGGATAGAGACAGAGAGACAGAGAGATTTATTTTAAGGAATTGCTCATGCAATTATGGAGACTGGCAAGTCCAAAATCTGCAGAGCAGGCCAGCAGGCTGGAGACCAGGGGAGAGCTGCAGTTCAAGTTTGAAGGCCGTCTGCCGGCAGGATTCCCTTGGGGAGGTCGGTCTTCCATTTGGGAATTCGGCGGGTTGGATGAGGCCCATCTGCACTATGGAGGGTAATCCACTTTACTGGAAGTCTACTGACACAAACACTAATCTCATCCAAAAAAATACCTTCACAGAAACATCTAGAATAATGTTTGACCAAATATTGGGCTACCATGGCCTGGCCAAGTCAACGCAAGAAATGAACCTGAGCAAGGAGTCATCCTCCCGCAGCATCCTAGGGAGAGGTCGGTTCGTGGTGTTTCCAGACCCCAGTCTCCCTCCTTCCTGAGGCTGCAGGAGGCCTCCCTAACTGTGTGAGCTTCTCTAGACTTTGCAAACATTCCAGTAAATGCTCAGAGTGGATTTCTCTTTCTGAAAAGAAAGGAGTAAAGA
>JAQQSQ010001826.1:0-11874 GCA_028627145.1 Eidolon dupreanum
GTAGATCCAGACAGTCGCCACCCTTCTCCTCTGTGTACGTGTTGGGGCGCCAACATCCAAGAGTTGAGAGATGCTGGAACTGTGAGTTTCATGGCATTTGACTAACACTTAAAGAAAGTGAATAAAGGAGTTGACTTCCATGAAGATAAACTTGGAAATTTAGTAATTGGATGATTTTGTGTGATACCTACTCTAAAACAATCCTTAAAAACTTAGAAGTTGGATCTAACCTGATTATCATATTAGGTTCTTTGAGCAATACTATATTTCTGAGGCCAAGGTGAAAAGGTAAGTGTGTGCACATGTTCAAGAGAGTAAGACAAAGAAAGAAAGAAAGACAGGAAGAGAGAGAACGGAGAGAGGCTTTGAGGGAGACAAGAGGGAAACGTAACTTACCAATGACTTCTGAGAATCTGTGAGGACGAGAGCGCACACCCGTGTGGTTCTCAGGGTGGCCGTGTCCCAGCTCTTCTCCTCTCGCACACCAGCGAGAATGTGGCCGGCCCCACGAGCTACCAGGGGACTAACTCTCAATGAGACGTGGGTGCGTTATTTTCACCCTTTCATCTGAGGCTTTCTCACATCCTCTCTGTGTCCGGAGACACCCAGGGTGCTGTTTGTCTGTCCCAGTCCCCTGCCCTATGGAAAGGCAGAATGTCACTGCTGCGTTCCTGAATCAGTTAAACCCAGATCTCCAAGTGGGGCACTGCAAGGAGAAGCTTCGAGTGGGGAGGGGAGATGATATCACAAAGCCCAGCTCTTCATTCCAGATTTGCTTCACCGTCTTGATTTTCTGGATGGCTACTAACTAGCTTCAAGATATGCTACTCTCTCACTTGAGCTTCAGTTTGGGGACCAAATATTTTCCTGCTACACCACAATACAGTTGAGATAAAAGCCAAAATGTGTGAACACGACTTTAGCAGTGCTTAGAAAAAACCGAAAAGGGTATAAACAAACTTAGCAACCTAATTCTAGATTATTTGATTTTTATAAATGTTGTTCTTCTGCCAAACGAGGACACATCCCTGCCTAGCCTGTTCTGGCTTCACACAGTAGGGCTTCGTCTTTAACAGCACCACCTAGAAGCACCCTCAAGCAACTTGGGACCTGAAGTAGCACCTTAGCTCACTCCTTCCCTCCTCTGTGGGCAATGAGAATGCCCTTCTCCCCTTCACCTTCAGAAAAAAGCACAATAATGATCATTTCAATAGAAGCACACAGCTCTGATATTTGTGTTAAAGGAAATGGTCGTATATAACAGCAGGAGTTCCATCTACTGCACATGACGCTTGTGGTCTGCGGAAGCAGGGAGATGAGAATCGCAGCAAAGAGTCTGGTCGGAAGGAGGCGGACCAAAGACGCTCTGTAGAGAGACCATCCAAAGAGGACTCTGGCCCAAGGAATCCGGACGTGAAGCAGAAAGTGACATTCACACTTGGAGGAGAATGCTCTGCCCCCCTCACGGGGGAGAAACTCAGCCTCCCTAGGGCAGAAGGTCAGGGGCAGACATGGAGAGAGACAGAGCACTGGTGACTTGGGGCGAAGCCGGAACGGAGCCAGTTGTTGCTAAAGCATCACAAAGTGCTTCCTCCTTCCCCACTCTCTTCTTTTGTGTTTCTTTTCCAGATTTTTCCATGCTTGTATCTTATACATACATTAATGCTTTAAAAATGGATTAGATTAAATCAATTTCTTAATTGAACAATTTGTATTTCAGTCTACCCTTATTTCTGTATTATATCTGTGCCAAGAACAGGTTCTTGAGGGTTCCCCAAACCGATGCCTACCTGCCTGTTCCCCAAGCCTTGGTGCTGGCTCTGATTAAGGCCTGGTACCACCTCGTACTTTCTCCAAGTGGGTGCCTAGGTCTTCCATTTTCCTACAGGGACAGGATGGTCTCTCCCTGACACTTGTCCCTATATATCAAAGGGCTCACTCCTCTTAATTTTTATTCCATCCAGTACTCGAAAACCACAAGCCATATGTGGTTATCGAGCACTTGGAATATGGCTAGTGTGACTGAGGAAAAGAATTTTAAATTTTGTTTAATTAATTTGAATTTAAATAGCCACATGTGGCTAGTGACTACATTCAATCAAACAGCCTGATCCCTGTAGAAGCTAGATGGATTCTGGAGATGACTGCAAGCTCAGCCAAGTAGTAGCTACAATCCAGACGTGGTGGCTTAACTGGAACAAATGAATATGGCATCAGGTACATGACCAATGAATTGATGGCTGCATTCTTTTCTATCTGAATCACAAACGAACTTATATTCACATGGAATGTACAATGTACAATATACAGATTTGTCCGAGAGCTAAGCTAACTTGTTCTCACTTTTGTCATCCTATAGAACTTCATATGAAATCCATTCCATTGGTGGCATTATGTTAATCAGGCCAGATGAGCGAGAAGTGGCTGGCACACTGGAGGACTTGGTGGACCCGAGGGTGGGAGGTAAATTCCGCAAAGATTCAGGGGACTGCCACATCCATTAATTATTTCTAAGTCCAGCATGCAGGAACATGCCAGGACCTCACCTCAAAATAAAAACCATATTATTACATCCTGTACTTCCTACCTCAAAGAAATCACAGCAGTTGGTGGGCCTTTTCTGGTTTTAGAAGCAGAATATTTCATGTCTAAGGATCCTTCTTTGGCCCATATACCATATACCATATGGGCCAGCTTTGATAGGACCTGGAGCGGGAAAGGTGTAAAAATGTAGATGTGAAAAAATTAACTTCATCTCTGTGTCCTGGATTTCATTTCATTTTTAAGTTTCATGCTGTGACCTTTGATCAGTCTCGCTGTGACCTTTGACCAGTCTCACTGTCCTTAACAAGCATATCAAAACTTTCTAGATGATCATTTTCTGTGTCCCTTAAAATGTAGTCATAAGTGTTTTTGTTAATAATGGCCAGAAGGGCAATGGCATGACAAACGAGATAAATATCAAACTGGTCATAGTATTGATTATAACAATCATCTATCACAAGACAACCAGGAGGTATGGTGCCTGTGCTACTGCATTTTTTTTTGTTCCTTTGTCTAGTCAATCATCAGTACCTGAGCTACACTATTAAAAAAGTACAGTAACAGGGATATGTAGTGGAGAAGAATCTGAACAGAATCTCTGCCTTGTCTGTTTCGCTCTGACCCAAACTTTCTGTAAGTAAATTACGCTATGATAAATTCTGTTATATTCTATGGAGTTGCCTGCTTTGTTAGTCGATCTTAAGATACTTTCTCATCATAGTGGCCATTATACCTTTGTCCCCACCCCTGCCCCCGTCTGATTAAAGGGGCTTTCAGTAGGTCAGCTGGCATGCAAGAAGTCCCTACCACTTGGGCCATATGATCCAGCAAACCCTGTGGCCATTGGAAGTATCAGTGGTGGGAAAAGATACTGTGTAGAATTTGTGGGAAGCTCCATCTGGAAAATCACAACGCAACCCCCTATGATTCCGGAGCAAGGCTATGCCATCTGCAATGGAGAATTACATGACTTTTGATAAACAACTCTTGGTGTGCTACTGGGCCCTGGTAGAGACAGACCACTTTTTAAAAAATCACTAAGTGACAATGAGAACAGAATTGCCCATCATGAACTAGGTTTAGTCAGGTCTACCAAGCCATAAAGTCAGTGTGGCCCAGCAACAATTTATGATAAATTGCACTTTTGAGATCGAGCGGGCCAAGATGGCACAAGCGAGCTGAATGAGCAGGTACCCCTAGACACCCCTAGCACTTATCAGCACCTTTGGCTGCATGGGGATTCCTGGGACCAGCTGAAGGGGAGAAAAGAGCTTGCAATGATGGATGGATTCAATATGAGGCAGCGAACTGGAAACTGACAGCAACTCAAGGGAGGCCTTTAAAGATAGTGGTGAGTAAAGTCATCCCAATTTGCAAGGTTTCAGGGACTGAACCTACTTTGTGCATAAAGAAAAACTACCTAAGGTTAGATTATATCGACTCTGGCAAAAGCCCTGTCTGGCTGATCTAGGAGCTGAGAGGAAGGAAGATGGGAAGGTTAAGGACAAGGAAGTCTGTGGTAGAAGCATGTGGGTGGACATGTGGGAGTGGGCATGAAGTGCAAAGATCTTTGTACCACGTGTTAGGCAGAGAACATCACCTGAGTAGGAGGCGCCAAGCATAATGGAAATGTAAGTGGACTAGCTACAGTGGCAGAGATAGAGACTACACATGAGTCCAATATCATGGACTCCCACACACCAAGGCTGATGTAGCTCCTGACTCCACTAAATGTTCAACCTGCCAACAACAGAGACCAAGGCTGAGCCTCTGATAATATACACCTTGAGGATACCAACCAGCCACTTGGTATCACGTAAACTACACTGGACCCCTTCCATACCAGAAGGGCCATCGGCTTTTTCTTACAGGAATTCACATTTACTCCAGGTATGGATTTGCCTTTCCCGCCCATGGAGCATCAGACAGCACAGTTTCCCAGGGCATATGAAGGGTCTGATCCTCAGGCACCGATGTCTACACTGCATAGTATTTAACCAGGGTACCAATTTCACATTGGAGAAAGTGCAGGAGTGGGAATCAAACTCTCAGTTGTTAGCTTCCAAATGGACTCATACATTACGCTGTGCTAAGAACATGCCTGTTGTAAATGTTTGAAGCTGGTTCTCCTTTTCCACCTACTCTTTCCCATACATCCTTCTCCCGGTTTACAAAAGAAAGGCATATTTCTTGCTCTTCCTAAATTATGATACATTGCCCTGGAATATCTCAGTGTGCCAAAGAGACAAAGTCACTCTAAACCACACTCTCAACCAGAGGTAAGTTTTCGTGTCTATCTTATACTCATGGGTGTTCAGGGCAAAGCTATGTGTTAGAAATGCATATTTTTGGCCCATGTTGAGATGTTCTGAATCCTAGTATGTCATAGGTATAGCAGAATTTATGACAATTTTCATTTAAAGACCTTGCCTCTTCTTCATCATCAAAAAGTGCTTGGCTCCCAAGAGAGAGTCCTATGAGAGCAAGGAAAAGAGAGTCTAAGAAATTCATAACGGCACTTTATTTCATTTTAGGCAACAAACTTATGCACAGCTCTGTACCTGATCTAGTCATCTGTGAATCTGGTTGTATCAGCACAGGCTAGGGTTCACCATCAAGTAAAAGGAATATACTGAAGGTAACTCGGTGTTTTATATTTCCTCGAATAATTTTAAAGAAATCGTTTTATTAATTTTTACCGCCCCCCCCTGCAATAAAAGTAGTGAATGCTGTAGATCTATAGTGTTTATATTTTTACTTGGTTGCAAACTTGCGTGCTATCAGTCATACATCATTTCTGTGTTCCTAACTGGGATGTAAGTAGATTCTATTGTAATCCAGCTATTTACCAAGGTCATTAGTACATTTTTTTTTTTAGCTCCACACTTATCTAGTAGCTGGAACCAGAGGCTCCGAGATGGATAGGCCACTGCGGAAGCTCTCAGACCAGCCCAGGCCCTGTGCCCCCAGCGTGTCGCGCGGCAGGCCGCTGGCGCCACGCCGTGGCCACCTGTGCACATTGCGACCTGAGCTCGCCACGGAGGCCACCGCCGCGCGTGCGTGGGGACCCGGCTGTGCGAAGCTAACAGGGGCACGGTTTCCGCAACCTCCCCTAAAACCCGAGAGAAGTGTTTTGCTTCCCCAGAGCCGACAGAGTGCGTCGGCGGCATCAGCAGTGCGGGCAGAGAAGGACAAGGGGTCGTGCGTGTCCGATTCTCCCCGGTACCCAGGCGAGCACCCAACTCGTGGGCGGTCCCCTCCATCTCGCCGTAATAATTTACTCGGGGCCGGCAGGTGTGAGGAGCCGGCTCCCAAGTCGGCCGAGTCACAGAGGCAGGAAGCATCGCGCGAAGCCCAAGGCGATGGCCCACCCGCCCGCTCGCCGACTGGCCGCGGCGCCACCCGGCGGCGACCTGCGGACGCTGCAGCCGCGGCCGCCGCCTCGCGCAGGGGCTGCTGGGAGGCGCTGCGCGCGGCCTCCGCGGCACCCGGGCGCGGCGGCCAGAGCGCGGGCCGGGCGCGGGCCTGGCGGAGACAGCCAGAAAGGAGGCGGCCGCAGGGAAGGCGTCGTTCAGCCAAGCACAGACCCACCTCCCTGCTGGTTCCACCACCATCGGAGCCAGGAAGGGACCCCCGGCGGCGGAAGCGGCTTGCGGGTGGGCGGGGAGCGCTGCGAAATGCACTGGGGAGTCGCGGGGCTTCGCCCTCGGGAGTCCAAGGCCTGTTTTATCCCGGACGACAAAAGAGTTTCCAGGACTGAGAACGAGGCCCTGGAGGGGACTGAGGCAGCGGGTGGGTGGGTTCGGGGAGGGAGGTGAGGTGTTCCTTCTCCGCCCTCAGACTCAGCGCGGTCAATACCCGCGGTCTGGTGGACCTACGGAGGCTTCATCTGGGGGGCCGTGGGGCCCACCCTGTAATCCCCAGGGCTTCCACACGAGCACTACACCTCAGGGAGAACAGGCAACTGCTTGTGAGGACAGTGGATCAGCGGGGGCGGAGGGGGTGGGCTGGTTCTCATCTTCCAGGCTCTCAAGGGAGAACCCTAAAACATTCTAGGAACACGAGAATTTCTGCGAGAGTCCAGGCTCATTCAGAAAACTCAGGGGGTTTCTAATCTGAGAAGGAATCTCCGAAGTGGATCGACTGGTTTGGGGTAAAACAAGAAAGCCCGGGTCCATTCTGGGTCTTTCCTGGCTTCCACACTCAGGTGGGAGAAACCCCAGTGCCTTCTGAACTTAGGCATTTTCCTGTGGAGAAGCCAAAGATGGCCAGACCTACTTTGGATTCCAAGCAATTAGCTGGAAGAGGTTTGACAGTCCTCAGTGCCACCAGGCCTAGTCTGTCCGTTGCAGACAGACCCCAGAGGCAGTAAGGAGACATCATCAGTGGAAGCAAAGAAAAATAGGAATCCAGGTGAGAGAGAATGGTAGCTTGGGCTACCGTGGTAGTAGTGGAGGAGGTGTTGAGAAGTGGTCACATTTGGAATGCATTTTGTAGGAAGTGCCAAAAAAGCTTGCTGATTGATTAGATGTAGGGAATGTGGGAAAATGTGGAATCAGGAACAACTAGGTTTGGAGCCAGAGCAATAAACAGATTCCATTGACTGAGCTGAGAAAGAGCAAATTGGTGGAGCAGGGAAGAAAGGAGTAGCAAGAATCACAAGTTTTGTATTGGACATATAAGGTTCTATTTGACATTTAAGCATAACTTGAAAAAGCAGTGGATATATGAGTGGAGCTCAGGGAACAATCCTGAATTAGAGATAAAAATCTGAGAATGATATATGTGTTGTATTCAGAACTCGAAGAGACAGTGTAAATGGAAAGTACAGATAGGAAACAGAAAAAGGTCTAAGGCTGAACTCTGGGACATGCCAAATCTTAAAGGTTGTGTAGAAGAGTTGGCCGCAAAGGATATTGACAAGGAATTGCTGATGAGGTAGGAGAAACAATGTCTCAAGAAAGAGTCATCAACTATGTCAAATTATGAGAATATTGGATTTGGAGTGCGATTGCATTAAGTCTGTAGATCTTTGGGGTGGGGGAATACTGACATCATTACAATATTGACTTTTCTAATTCATGACCATGTCATATACCCTTCACAAAAGCATTATGAAGTAAGCATTATTATTATCTCCAATTTAAAGACAAGGAAACTGAAACAGAAGATTCAAAAACTTGCCTTAGTCATACTACTGACAAAGCGGAGCTAAGGCTACAAACCAGGTGATCTGTCTTCAAGAGCCTGCTTGGTTTTAAGGTCACTTTTGGGAAATGCACCCATTTTAAAAGTCAGATAATTGTCTAAAAATCATTGCAGAAGATTGAATTGTCATCTTTTAGGTTTCTATACATATTACAATCTATTCACCAATCTTTGAAAAGATGGCTTAACCAATCTAGATGGCATTTTACTTGATGCAATGCTGGATCTGATATTTAAAGTTTCTTAATCCTATTTTTTTTTTTTTTTTTGGTCTGCTGGAATGCACTCCCTCCACATCTTTGTTTACAACACTGGAAAAGCAGCACCTCAAACTAGGCTGAAAAAGCTCCACTCTAATCTCATCCTTTTGGCCACAAAGATGCATTGGCTGAAGGGAAGCTATCCAGTACAGTACTTTATCTGCCCTTCTCGGGAATTTTGAATGTCTAACAGAAGTCTTAACTGGGTTGATAACTATTAAGGGCAATAAAAAGAGCATTCCTGGTTAAAGAAGCAAAGAATTAGGAAAAACTGCAGAAAAAAAGCTTATTGAAATACTTAAACCTACCATCCTCAGATCAATTTGCTTGTGTTTTATGGTCTGGGCAATTAGTCAACAAACTTTCGCTGAAAAGCTATTTTATAATAGGCGTTGGGATAGCCTTTACAAAAGATCCCAAGAAGTTTAAGAAGGGGGTGAGGAGACTGCTCTCTAGTAGAGGACAAACACAAGAAAATGTAAAAACAATGAAAAAATTAAGGAACAAGCCCGCACAGTTCACAAAGCCACACAGTTAATTGTGAATTCATTGTGCAAGGAACAAAGCCTTGAGTTAAAAGGGGAAAGACTCCCCTGTGACCTAGACTTGGATGGGACGGTTTTACAGAGTGAGATCTGAGCAAGAGTTTAAAGAACTCAGGTTGTTAGGGTTTGAATAGCCTAGAGAACAACTGAGAGAATGATATAACAAAAGCACAAAGGAAGAGAAATTTAAAATGCATTATGGGACAGTAGAAGATTTCAGCTAAACTGGAAGACGGGAAAATGAGTAATTGAAGAAGGTAAATTTCAGCCAAATGGTAGAAGGCTTTTAGTTTCAGGAGTTGGGATTTAATCCTAATGGATAATTAACAATAGCTTCTGATTAGGTGAGTCAATTGACAATGTAACAACTTCAAAAAACTGCAAGAAACATAATTCCTAGTCCTCAGGGAGAAGAGAGCCCCTGGACTTTAGGATCCTAGGCATAGAGACCAGCCATATTCTCTGATGGCTTGACTGGGTATCAGACAGACCACCCTGGCTGCCTCACTTACTGAGTAAATTTTCTTAACATAAAATGTGCTGTGTAATAAATTTTTTTTTCACTAGAAAATTTAGATTCTCAGTTGCATCATCTTATCCTGGCCTCTTGTCTAATACTTGCCAGGAAAAGATGACTCACTGAGAATCCTAATTTGTTAGTGAAATAAATTACAGCCCATTGTATGCAACTTTTAACCGGATGTAAATTTGAACTCCTACATTATGTGTTATATATAAAATTCATTTTAAGCACAAAGTTGTCATGTAAATTCTCCCAAGAATGGTTTATTTTTGAAGTTTGACTCTCAAGTAAATTGGAAACTAAGATTTTTCCTTTTGTCTGAAGGGTATATTTCCTTTGGAAAAAACATCTACCAGCCTTTGTCAGGATTAGGCTTGAGTTATGGAAGAGGTCCTTAAAAATTCATCCTACATGTTAACTGGCCTTTTATCATGCTCCCAAAACCCATTAAAAAAAAAAAAAAAAACACCTGAGACCACTAAAAACCACCTCCCCAGTCACCACCTCATCAGAAAACTTCAAGCGAGGCAGCTGGAAATGTTTCTCAAGAACCAAAGTGGTTCTTACAACCAGTAAAGTTAGTTGTGGAATCAAGACAAGGTCCCTGCCCTGGAGATAATTTTCCTGTGGAGTAAACAGTTAAAGTCTATATTGCTCAGCTTTCACCAAGAGCAACATTGGCTGAGCAGGACTGAGGGAAGGTTTGACAGAAATGAGGATCAAACCCTGAAGCCTTTGGGGTGAGTCTGTCTGCACAAGGGGCAACGTTATAGACCAGGTGACTTAGTTATGGAGGCTGTCTATGTATTAAAGGGTATTTAGCAGCGTCCCTATCCTCTACCCACTAGATGAGAGTAGCACCTCTCCCCAAGAATGTGGATATTGCCAAATATCCCATGGAGCGGGGGACAAAACATGTTTCTGGACAGGAAAAGCAGAAGATGGCCAGGTCTGGACTTCTAGATAGGCCTGGAAACTGAAGCATGTCTTTATTGAATAATTTGTGACAATTATGAGTTCATTAAAAACATGTAGACTAAAACATTAGTGGAGTGGGGAGCTGAGGGATTTCTATCCGCATGCTGGGAAAAATATACTCCAGCTTGCTTACTGAAGGGCTCCGAAGACACTTAGGGACAGAGATAGTGGACAGATAGCCCTCCTCACACACTAAAGTTACATAAGAGGTGTCAGACCTTTATTCTCGGTTATGTATGCCTGGCCTCCATTTAAGGGCCCCTTAGAATTAGGTAGTGGAGAACGAAACACTTTCACCAGCTAGAGCGGTACCACCAGGTGGCACCAATGAGCTATGTTTCAAATTAGCCGGAGGAACCTTTCTCAATTCCAACCTAGTCATAGGTCCAAATATATTTGTGACAATGGGATTACCCCACCTAAACAGAAACTTACCAACCTTAGTGCTTACAGCCGCCTTCTTCGATAACTGAAGTGGCTCTGAAAAGAGCCTTTGGGGTAAAGTAGCTGTTTTATCGCGTTCCTTGCATGCCCTTACTTCGAGCTGGTGTACTTGGTGACGGCCTTGGTGCCCTCGGACACGGCGTGCTTGGCCAGCTCACCAGGAAGCAGCAGGCGCACGGCCGTCTGGATCTCCCGGGACGTGATGGTCGAGCGCTTGTTGTAATGCGCCAGACGGGAGGCCTCGCCGGCGATGCGCTCAAAGATGTCGTTGACGAACGAGTTCATGATGCCCATGGCCTTGGACGAGATACCAGTGTCGGGATGAACCTGCTTCAAGACTTTGTACACGTAAACGGAATAACTCTCCTTCCGGCTGCGCTTACGCTTCTTCCCATCCTTCTTCTGCACTTTCGTAACAGCTTTCTTGGAGCCCTTCTTGGGAGCTGGAGCAGATTTTGCTGGATCTGGCATTTTCACACAAAGAAACAGCAAAAACCAGCAAACAACGACCGCAACTGTAGGCAACGTAGTTGGTTCCACGCTATTTATAGAGACTGTATGCAAATGAGGACTGTCACAGTACTAAATTTGTATTGGTTAACATCCAGCAGTGTCGTCATAGAGGTGGAGCCCATGTAAATAAGATTCTGCTTGGGCTCCCTTAGTGGTCATTAGAACAGAAATCTTGTTAGCCAATCAAAATGTTCCATTTCACACTAACCAGTAAATTATGTAAAGTGATAGCTTCAACGGTTTGGGGATCTTCTGTTTTCACTTCGAATTGTAGATTTGTGTACAGAAGAGACCTGAAGCGCCAGCCAAAGATGAGTTAATTTCTCCTATTTTTGCATCGTTTTGCTGTGTACTTTGAGAAAGTTTGTTCTGACTTTTGAAACATTCCTCAGCTCACATTTTTAGACTCCAGGTACTTATTTCCCTGAAGTTCCCATTTGTTTGCGCCGCCAGTATTATGCTAAAATAGAGATTGGATTTGTATAACTTCTAAGCACAAGCCCGGAAAAAGCTGCTTGATTTTTAAAAAGGAACTTGCCTCCATCCCCGCCCCATCCTTGGAATCTTAACCATCTCATGACTCAGCACAATGCGTTATCCCCATTCCTTTTATCAGTTAGAATCCCGGCGAACTACTTGGGGGTAATTTTATCCAACATCCGGTTTAGTTGCAGTAACTAAAACCAAGTCGAAAACGGGTTATCCCAAGTTATCAACAACCTTCAGAAAGTGTCAACTTCGTTATTCAGATTTGTGCTTACGTTTTGTATTATCATCTTGGAACACGTTACAAACGACTGATAAGGGCAAATTTCATCTTGCAAATTTTTCAACACAAACAGTAAGGTTGGCGCTCATA
>JAQQSQ010001827.1:0-11871 GCA_028627145.1 Eidolon dupreanum
CTGGCCAGAGAAGGAGCTATTTGGCCCAAAGAGTCACCCACCTGGGAAATGAAGCACCTGGGTCCAGTGTCGGTCCTCCGCGGGAGCTTGAGCAAGTCATTCCCCTTCTTTGGGCCACCAAATACTCACGGCCAAAACAAGGGGGGTTGGATGGGCTGACCTTTAGGGAACCAGCCTGTTCTAACATTCTTCGACTCCAGGATGCCCACTAGATGACAAAGAGCTAGTTGATGATGACAGATCTTGGGCAGCCAACCCAGTGCTTTAGCCCGAGAATCTGGTGACGGAGCAAGCTGTATCCACAAACACCTCTTCGGCAGCAGGAAGGTAACGTACATCCTTCTGACAGGATGTACAACACGGATGAAAATCCAAAGGAACAGATGGGCAGGATGAGTTCTCACTTTCAGGGGCCAAGCATCATTTCTGGCCCCAGAGAGCAGACATGGGATAAACACCTCTCGAGTCCCTCCATCTTCAGCCTTCTCCATCCCTGGCCCCCTTCTTAAGCCAGGCCACCAAGAGCTCACACTGAGTCATCTTTGACAGTCTGCAAATGCTTGCTACCCTTCACTTACTCTGTCCTCTCCCATCCATTCTCCACGCTGCAGGCAGAGTGATCCCTCTAAAAGGCAAATCGGAGCGTCCCACCCCTTGCTGCGAACCCCAAAGGCTTTCCGCAGCTCCCAGGATCCAGCCCTGCTCCGTCCTGTCTCCCCATCACGCTCCAGCTATAAAGGGCATGGCTTCCCAAAAGTGGTCGGTTCTTTCCCTCCTCCCCTCTCAGGTCCTAGCTGGTGTCACTTCCTCTGAAAACCCTCCTGTTCCCGAGTGGACGGGGAGCGGGGAGAGTCCCGTGCCCTGGGTCCCAGGTCCCTGGCCTTCTCCCATCACAGCACCACCACACTGCACCGTGAGTTCCGTTTACTTGTCTGTCTCCCCCACTGGACTACAGGTGCTAGCGGAGCAGAAACCACATCTGCCTTGCACTCCAGAGCATCCCAGCTCCCAGCGGAGTCCAGGGCACGTGGTACAAACCAGAAAAAACAAACAAAAATCTCTGCTGATGAGACGAATTGTCTCTTCACTGACGGGGCTGTGGAAGGTGGGGACAGCAGGTAAGCTAAACGAAGGTTAAAAGGAGAGGCTAAAAAGGCAGGCCGGGGGTCAACAGGGTATGTCTGTACCTCTGCACGTGTGCCCAGAGGCGGGGTGGGGACACGCGCAGATGCAGCAGCAATGGCAGAGGCTGTGAACCGTTCAAGGGCAAGCTGTGCATCGTGCTGTGTGCAGATGAGCCCAGTCTACACCCCGGGGAGCCCAGGACACTGAAAAACGGTCAGTTGTCTTCCTAGCATTTGGAGGTGCTGGCGACAAGAACACTGTTTTAGTGCTGCTTGCATGCACAGGGGACTGATGATGTAAAAGTAGGTCACAGAGGAACTCAGCAACGCTGGTAACTGGACGTCACTGACAAGTGACGTCTACCACCCTCTCTCTCTGTGTGTGCCAGTGTAACGGACAACGGTACATGTCCCTTTTCAAAGGACGCATATCCAGACAGGTCATTTGCTAGAAAACAGTGATATATGGGTTTCGTTGCTCTATTATTTAAATAGACACTGCTGTCACTCCCCATAAATAGTGACAAGATAGAAAGGCAGACTAAATGAGGCACTTCAACTTGTGCAGAAAAATGCAAAATGATTTAGGATTTAAAGAGACAGTAACCGAGAAGATGGAGACTACAGAAACTTTGCAGAATTAAGTAAGTTCAAAATCAGAAAGAATAACAGCAACAACTAAGGCAGCTCAAAGGAGGGGAACAAATTCTCATAAAAAATTATTTAAAATCATTACATTTCAAAATAGGAAATAATGCACATCAGAAAAACAAATAGATCTAGACTAGGTAGGTATTTTTTTTCATGCAAACCTGAGCCAGCGGGACAGAGAAGAGAAAGCCACTAACGGGCAGGGTGGGTTGTTAAATGAGCCACATATGCAGGAGATGGAAGTTAATTAAATGAGGGGTCAGGCAGTTCCTTGAAAAGCAATTTAGCCAAAACAAAGAAGGAAAAACAAACAAGCTATAACACATACAGTTTCTTGGCCAAATAAGAAGAAAAATTCACACACACACACACACACACACACACACACACACACACACACACACACACACACACACACAGCACAGTCAGTACAAAAGAGTCACAAGTTCCCAGAACTTCCCAGTGAGCAGGCTATGAAACAGGCGAACAACAGATGTGGCTTCCAGCTTTAATTAAATGTGGGAGCTGAAAATCTAACTGAGTTGGACATCGAAATTAACTCACTCTGTCATATGTTCTCCTTTTAAAAAAAGGATAACATTTTTATATTACCCCGACTTTTTCATTTTTAGACGACAAAACTCTGCCGTGGTAGCTGGTACCAAGCGTATTGTAAAAGTTCTGTTTGGGCAGTTTAAAATCCTTCCACTAGGCCCCTCTCCCAGAGTTTCTGATTTAACTGGTCTGGGATGTGGTCTGGAATTTTTAATTGTTCCCAGCATGATTCTAATGAGCAGATATGGTAGGGAACCAGTCCCGGCATTTCTCAGACTAGTATGGCAAGTTCTCAATTTCTGGAACAGATAATGAAGTCAAAGGAACTTGAACTCGGCTATTCTAGAAGAAAGGCTCACTGTAATTTCTAAAAAAAAAAACAAAAACAAAAACAAGAAACACCAAAAAACAATCTTTTCCTCCTTTATTTATCCTCTTTCTAAACAATTGGTTTATCAAAAGCCCACCGCTGAGCTTTTGGCCACGACAGGGAGAAGGAGATGTCATCTGATCCTTAAGCTTTTGTCCGGTCTGACCCAGGTTTCAGCAGAGAAGCACCAGGCCAGAGAGACAATTCATCTCTAGGAAGGGGGCTCCCACACTTAGGACCGACAGGCCCACCCGCCTTGCCTTCCCATGTCTGGAAAGCACGCAGTGCTACGCTAAATCAAAACCCTGCTTGACAGAGCTCTAATGGGCTTCTTAGTGGAGAAATTCATTCCCTCTGATGCATTTAAGGAGATGATGCCAAAAGCCCATTAGCTCAAAGGAGTGTATGTGGAACTGACATAGACACAGGACACGACACGAAGTGGGACCTTATATTTTATCCAGACGACCCTAATGTAAGTGGCTGATATAACGAATTAGGCCACCTTCCCCCACCTCCCAACTGTGGAATGACAAGTACCAATGCCTACTCCTGGAGGAAACCTCATTCTTTCAAGATGTATCCTGAACATGGCAGCTTCCCTTATTCCACCCACAAGCGAGAGTGTTCTGAAAAAAGCAATGGGAATTCTGGGGGTGACCCTAATCCACAAACGTTGCTGCTCCTTCTCTGTTACCTCGTAGCACGTGATACGCATTTCCATCACAAAACTGAAATGAACATAAGTTGTGTTCTAGAATGACGCTTTAAGAAGGCAAGGACCCGTACCCGCTGCGGTCACTGCGGCTGCCTGAGCTCGGAGAACAGTGCCCAGCACACAGCCGGCATTCGACGTACAGTTGCTGAATGAATGAAAAGGCATCTGCTGTACTGAGTGGTCCCTGCTACCTGCACGAGCCCCTCCAGGGCAGGGAACGGGCATAATGGTGTTTTCTCTTGCTGTTTCTTCATTTGATTAGGTCTCTATTACATGTTCACTATGAAAAAAAGAAATCATCTTTAAGCTCCAGCTCTAGAGGTAACTGGATGCTAAACTTTTCGTGTAAAATGTTTCTTAACAGGAACATAAAATGGGATGATACTTCCTGTGTTTCCCACTTACTATATCGACTATTTTTCCGTATTGAGAGACATGCATACCCATTGTTGTTCACTGTATTCCATTCATAGATCTCATTAACACTGAAACATAAGAGTGTGTATTTTTCCAATTCTAAACAGAAGCTGACTCCACGAAGGCAGCAATTTCCCCAACGCCTAGAGCCCAGAGCTTGCTACTCAAAAAGTACTCAAATAATCTCAATAATTTCAGTGTTCCACGAGTTGACATTCCAAAAGGAGAAAAAGGCACTTAAATATATGATCCGGGGAAGGCTGCAGCCTAACATTACGTACAGCATGTGCATGCACGCACAGAATGACACCATCACTCACCTGCACGAGATCTGAAACACCACGAACGCGTGTTTACCTTAACCAGTAAAAAGGCATTGTACCAACCTCGTATAGGAAAATTATCTGAAGATTAAATAACATAATGGAAATCCGCCAAGGCTGCTAAAAAAATATTTTAGGGGGTTGGGGGGGCAAGGTGGGGTGTGTGTTGGTAGAGTGTGTGCTGGGGGAGGGGCGAGGGGGCTCGTTTTCCCCAGATATAGAGTATGTGCCACGGTGGACAGCTTTCTCGACAGTTCAAAGGGATGAGAAAGAAACGTTCAAAACGAGCAGGCAAGTGTCCCAAAGAGATCAAAACGCTGGCTTTTAAACCAACACTGCCAGCTGTCCTTCGGGGCGACAGGAAGAACTGACCAAGGGGGCTCTGGAAAGAACCACTGGCTTCTTTGTCCGGATCAGCTGCCATCTGATGGGAGAACTAGAGTCATGGTCACAGGAAGATGACCGGAGACGGCAGCCAACTCCCCAGAGAGACACCAATGGGGGTGCGCAGGTGGGGAAGGGGTGTGTGTGTGTGTGTGTGTGTGCGCGCGTGCACGCGTGCACTAATCAAAGTTTCATTAGCTTCACTAATCAAATGGTTCTCTGGAGAAAACTGGGTTTTGGCTCTGGGACTAGGACGAGCTGAGTCACCAGAGGACATATGTCACCACTGTACCTTTATCTTCTGGGGCAACCACATCGAAGGGGGGAAAACTATGAAGAACTGAGGCTGGAGAAGACGACTAGAATGAAAGTCCCCTGAGGCCAGAGACCGCGGTTCCTTCATCTTTGTTGCTTCTACAGCACCGAGTGACCTAGTATGGACCCAAAGAACTTCCACTGGATTCAAGTAAAAAGGTTATAAGAAATTTAAGCCACCAAAGGAAAAAAGGAAAACTATTCTGGTTAAAACAAAAGAATCCATAAACAATGCAGAAGGGAAGACCCCCCAATAACACCTACTACGCTGGGGGCACAGACAGAAGCTGTGGACCTGAATTCTGGCTTTGGCCATTTATTAGCAGAATGACCGGAGGCTGTTAACATCTCTTCAGCTGTTCTGTCAGCCACAAAAGGGGATTTATAATACACCTGGTCCCTGGGATTGCTGTAAGGCTGAGGTTCTCAAACTATGCTCTAACACAGCGAAACTAAAACTGCAAGATTAAAATATGCTGTCTATACAACTTAGGACATAATTAGAACACAGTTTCACAATCTCGGCAATACTGACATTCTGAGGTAGATAATTCTTTGTGGTGGGGGTGTCTTCTGTATTGTGGGGTGTCCTCTGTATTGTAGGGTGTCTAGCAGCATCCCTGGCTTCTTCCAAGTTGGTGACAATCAAAAACATCTCTAGAGAAGCAACCGAGATGTCATTCGGCAGGTGAATGGACAAACTGTGGTGTGTCCAGACAATTCGGTGACAAAATGAGCTATAGACACACAGGAAACTTAAATGCATACTGCTAAGTGAAAGAAGCCAATCTGGAATGTCTATTTACTGTATGATTCCAACTGCATGACATTCTAGAAGAGATAAAACTATGGAGACAGTTAAAAGATCAGCGGTTGCCAGGGGAGGGGGGAGAGGGAGGAACAGGGGGAGCACAGGGGATTTTTAGGGCAGTGAAGTTATTCTATAAAATACAGTAGGAGTGGACACATGTCATAAGTTTGTCAGCACCTAAAGAATGTGCAACACAGAATGAACTCGAGTGCAAACTATGGACTTTAGTTCATAATAACGTAGTAGCTGTGACAGGCTACACACTCTCAGCTGTTTCCCTGGTACCCGCGACACCTTAAGGCGGACCCTAGGGGTCAGTACCAAGACTGTCACATTCAGCAGCCTCTCTGTAGCTACTGCAAGGCCCTTTATTGGCTATTTGGGCCCCTCTTACTCACAGAAGTCTCATTACTCACATCCATCACCAGCCCAGACAATGTCCTTTGCTGACAGTCCTAACAGTGACATAGGAAGCCACTGCTTGTCATGATTAAGCAGGATTCTGGGGTGAGGAAGACCTGGGTCCAAGTTCCATTTGGCTGCCATGACTGACCATGAGACCTGAGGCAAGGAGGTTAACTGGTTATGCCTTAGAGTTCTCGTCTGGGGAATAGTGATACTATCGACCTTACTGGTTCTTGGAGGATTTGGCAGAATTAGGTATTAAAAGGTCTTGGAATCCAGCAGAGAGCAAGCACTTACCAAGCGCCAGCTCTTATTTTAAGTGTTATTATTCAGCAAGCCACTGTTAATGTACAGCATAAGTGACTCCCTTCCACCAGTCATTTGGATAATGGCTTCTTTTTAATGTCCCTCTCCCCACATTGACAATCCCTTTAGCCTTTGATAAATGCCCTTTTTTTAAAAAACCACAAAATCAATTCAGAAGCAAAGATGAAACTTTATCCATTGTCATTAGCATAAAGTCCCCAAAGACTCACATGATCAATAGGTCAAAAGTCTGAGCAGAGCTGGTCCTTCATCTCGTAAATGTTTCACAAGAAAGACTGAGAGACAGAAGCCAATAACCTCAGTGTACAAGGAGGGACAAAGCCAGCTCTTTGCACGAGATTGAATTAGCAGGTGTCAGGGTAAAAGGGATGGAGCTGGGAAGCCATCTCGTACATATATTTAGGGTGCATTCCTGAAGTAAGTTCCAATGTACCACATAAACCTGTTAACACTCGTAACGCACCAACCATGTAATGTCACATTTATTTATACTCTCCATCTCCATATTTTATTTCTATGGTGCTATGGACTAGAGCATTAGACAAAACTCGAAACGTGCAGTCACTCCAGCCAGCTGCCTGCTTCAGAGCCTCTGTGTTGCGTGCTCAGAGGCCTCTCTGGGCATTTCTTACCGAGCCCTCCACCTCGCTGCACCAAGCCTCCCGAGCTGTCCTCCTCACAGCCGTTGTCGCCACCTGAGCTATCCTTACGTTTGTTTGCGCTGTCTCCCTCTAAAATGTATTCTGAGAAACTAGGGACTTCGCCTGTTTTCTCCCACTGCTGTAATCCCCAGCACCTAGAAAAATTACTGTCATACAGTAAGTGCTACAATTTAATATTTCTTAAATAAATATAGCATGTGTTCAGGAAATAATATTAAACTAACTGAAGCTCACAAATTTTTATCTGATCCTGTGGCAAAAAATAAACAGGGTCCCCAAATGGTGACTGGTGACCTATGTCAGGTACACAATAGCAAAGAGCTAGTAGGCGTGGGTCTACGCTACGTCAAGTACACTGGGAACGTCTGCTCCCGTCTCCAGTGACTCAGAGGGGTCTGCGAGTCCTGAGCAAACTGGTAACATCTTCCCTGTCACCTGCCTCTGGTTTTTCTCTTATTTTCTTTTTCTTCCCAACACCCAATATGCAACCTTCTCTCTAAGGAAAGACATATCCGTGTGTGTAAAGTGCACAACAATTTACATGTTTCCTTCCACTTCTCATCCTATCTTCTAACAGCCTTGAGAGGCAGGCGGAACAGGCATAAACATCCCCACGTCCCCATTCCCACACTCTCATCTGCCAACGCTAGGGGAAGAAAAAACTAGCTCGAGGTCACAACGGAGTAAGTGGTTATGCTGGAGTCGAAATCAGGTATTTCCGGCTCCAAAATGCTTCCTCCTCCTACTATATACAGTAAGCTGCCTTTGCAGATACATAAATTTTTTTAAACTTCAGAATTAAAATACGCTTGCGAGAAATAACATTTGCACAGCTTCAGTAAGTAGCTTCCTTCCTCAAAAGCTGTCTCCATTTCCTGACACGAAATTAATTAAGGAAATGTTTGCGTTTTAAATCCATCACTCAATTTCTCTTAGCAATACATTCTTGAATTTGTAATACTGTCATGAGCTTCTTTAATCAGTACAGAAGTATTCTAAACACACATCCATTTTAATAATAAGCTTTATAAGTCATAGCTTCAAAACTCTACTCCAAACTTAAAAGATATTCCACAAGCTAAGATTTTTCAGTTGCCCAATTCAAAAGGTAATCCAATCAGATTACAAAAATAGATTCTCGACTCCAAACTCAAACTCAAAAACTCCATGCTATGATCAAAATGAGAAGTCTGAATATAGGCAGAACCAAGGGATGAAGTGAACTACCCAATAAATAAAATGTAAATCAAACAGACTAAAATCAAATTGTACATTTATGATTCCATATGTGTGTCTACACACAAAAATAACTCAACCCTTTGGAATAAGATACACGTGTTCTTTTAAAAAAAAATTACTGTGGGATCTAAAGCAAAAATTCGATAAGTATAAGATCTCTTGATAAAACAGTAGATGTAGTTCATGGTTCACATTAGCAACAGGGAATAAAGGGAGGAAGGAAATCTCAGATTTGGATAACTTGAGAAGTCATTTTTGTGGTCTGATTTTCAGCGACGGATTTAGTTTTTTAAACATGTATCTTTTTGACAGACATGAAAAATAATTCAATTCCCTCAGCACATATCAACTAATGGGGAGTGAATGTGCAGAATGAGGGACTAGAGGTTACAACCATCACAGTCGAAGAAAGGGGAGCCAGCTGGCTCCCTAAGTTTGCCACAGGTAACCCACCACTGGTAACTTACATGCAGATAAGAGGTGAGGGCTGATCAGGGTGGCCTTAGTTTTCTACTACTTCACCCTTCAGCAAATGTGCACTGAAGCACCCACGATGCATCAGGAGTGAGCGTGCAAAGCACTGGGACTGTCCATTCTTGGAGTGCCTACTATTTAAAAAAACAGAGCTTGCTTTGGGATTCTGTCCCCACTTGTAAGAAATGCACTCCAGGGGGAGGGGGGTTGGAATGATGGGCAGAAAGAGACAGGTAAGCACTACCTTTCAATGAAAAAAGTATTAAAACGCATGTACACAAACTCCCATAAAGTGACAGAGAAGACGGTGACACAGTGCAGTCCGGGACAGAGGCGGGCAATGGCTCCTAACGTATGAGGGAACATTTCGGGTGACGTGACCCTCAGACTGACTCCTCACAGCCAGCAGGATGGCCGAGGTGGACAGGCAGGGAGTAGCGCCGTCATGAGCGCCCGCACCGCGGATGACGCACAGGTGCATGGGCGTCTGCTGCCAGGCCGGGGCGAGGTCAGCAGTCAGGAGTGGCGGGCACAGGGCCTTAGCCAGGATGCCCTCTGGGGCGGCTCTCCATGCGAGCACCAAGGAGCCACCACAGGAAGACGTGCACCAGGATGCAACTGGCAATTCCTGATGCCTCATTTGTGACTGGGGGAAAAACAGGAAGCTCGATGCAAAGAGTCTGGCTCTAAAACAGTAATTAAAAGCAGATTCTGGTGCCTCCCAAACGCGACATTCACCATGAGTGAATCACAAGCTGCACTGCCCCATGAACTCACCGCCATGCCCACGGAAACGGAGGATGTGCCAAACCCGACTTCCTAGAGTTAGTGAAGAATTTCGAAATCCGGAACTCCACATGAGCCTTCAGACATACTTTGAAGATAACACTAGGGTTACCCCAAAAATGACAGACGACAATGAAACAGAAGCTCTGTTTTCAATTTATTGCCCAGCTGCCCAGGTTCTGTAGTGGATGGTCCCGGTTCTGCCTCCCACCAGCTGCGGCAACTTGGCACGCTCCCCCTGTAATTTCTCTGCCTCAGTTTCCTCATCTGCAAAATGAGGATAATAACATCTTCTATAGTAGGTTTCGGGGAGGGGAATGTGGGAGTGATTAAATGATAGAATAAATACGAAATGACATTATAAACTCTAATTCTTTATGAATGAAAGAAATAACTTATAGACTCAGTCGATAGTATTATGGAAGGGAAAAATATCAGGAGTAAGCAGATTAAATGCACTAAATAAAATTAAAAGGACTATTTTAATTAAACAAGACACATTTGCCCACACAAAACAGCCACTTACTTTTAATAGCATAAAACCACCTCTCAACCTCTCCTTGACCCCAAAAGTCATCAGCAAATACTAGGACAGTCGGGGGTGAGCAGTGTAAACTTCACGGTGATGGATGTGTCATGAAGTGAATTAAACCACAAAGGCAATTAAGTCATAAAAGCGGCAGCAGCGACAAAACTAGACAGGAGGTTCCGAGGATCATGTCTGAAAGATTTCATTAGGTAAACCACGAAGTCCTGCTGAAAAGCACATCCGCAATCTAGTGAAAAATGGGTCACTTTATTTATAGATTCCATCACCGGATCACATATTCCTTAGTTTAAAAAGTCTGACAACTTCCTTGAACAGACATGTGAAACAGGGCTGTTTCATGCCTGTTTAAAGAAATAAGGAAATAATCTGTTTAAATTCTGCCCACACTCAACAGAAAATTTTCTTAACGGGCTCAGTGTGGAAATTGTCCTGGTGTCCCTGTACATTTGAGCTTTACTATAAACAAACAAGCGTCACACGCTGCCAACGCAGCGTGTCAATTACACTCTGCTAGAGAACACACTGCTAGTTGGGGTGAAACAAGGGGACAGCGTTTCCTCGTCTCCTCAGTGAGGTTCCTCTCAGGCCCACTGTGAAGGCGGCTTGTTAGACTTGGCAGGCGGCTCCTTCCGTGGGGAGGACGGCGTTCTGTGAATATGCTGACTGGGGACAGACCGTCAGAAACCCCTGTGAAGGGAGCAGGTCACAGACCTGGGAAACCGCCTGTGAGTGACGAGTAATACGCCAAAACGCCAGTTGCCCTGATCTGGGTGGCAGAATGGGTGATTTTTAAATTTTCTCCCTCTATACTTTATTTTATTTTCAAGTTTTTCCCAGTGGCTATATTTTATAAAATAAAATAATACTCAATATAGTTGGAAATTTTGAGAAGTATAGAAAACATAAGACTAAAATGGCAAAGGCCAAGTCTGCCATCCAGAGACAAACTCTACTGACAGTGTTCTGTCTTTTCCTAATCCTTTTTCCATTTTTTCATTTGTTAAACCATTATATTAAAAAGGGCAAAATAAGCAACATATATTATAGATTACATATAGTTACAATAAGCACCGTGTAAGCCAAGTCCTCATAAGCCAAATTAGATGATTAAAATTGTACATTAAAAAAAAAAAAAAACAACTGCAGCTAACAATGGCATAATTTTTAAATAACAATAATTTAAATATGTCGCATGAGGACTTCCTATAAATTGTACTCCCTCTAAATGAGGAGACCTGAACTTAGCCCAGAACATGTATGTATAAGTACATTCTTGCTTATTCACCTTCTTAAATTCTAAATGAGCACCAATCACTATAAAGATGCAAGTGACGTGCCGAGGGGAGCTGGCCATCACCACTGCAGGACCCCTGTGCTGAGCCCCTGGCCTTGGACACGACAGTGCCTTTGAAAGGGGGCGTGAACACTACTCAGCCCAGAACAAAACTTCATCTGAAACACCCGAACAGAATACGACATCGTTAAAAGGAAGAGGAAAAACATTTGGAAGTCAGGTTTACAAAGAAACACTGCAACCCACATCAGCTCCCAAGGGGCCTCCCCCTTGGATGGGAAACAGCCTGTGTTAGGGACGCTTCCAGGCCTAAGATTCCAGTTGTTTTAGTCGATCACATTAAACGGTGTTTTGGTCTAAGAGGTCCTGTGTATATGTGGTTAAAAGGCTTAAGGGCAGATAAAAGGGTCTTGTCACCAGTCCTTTTAAAACATATTACTATATTAATGTTTCAAAGAGACCGGCA
>JAQQSQ010001828.1:0-11867 GCA_028627145.1 Eidolon dupreanum
GTGAGCAGAAACGCGTGTCTGAAACTGGCCTAAGACCGCAGCATAGTACGGAAATGAAACGAGATCGCAAAGCCTTCTGGCCTGAACGAATTATGTATATATGTGCCTTAACAGGTGAGGGCCTCTTGAAGATACTAAATGATAGTACCTTCGGATGGTCACCACTCATGAGACGCTGTCTAAGAATTTTAATATTTCTGAGTCTTTGAACACTCCATTTTCATATTATTGCTTACTCTCCTGCACATGGGTTTTGCCCCTTGAGGTGTAGTTTTTATTTTGATCAGAACTGTTACCAAAAAACAATTGTCAGTTTTATTAAGACAGGAAAAATGTAAAACCTATTTTTGTGACTTAAGACTTTATGACAGAGATTAGACACTGGAGGGTTTTTTTTTTTAAATGTATATTTATTAATGTTCAGAACACTGGAATTACAACAGAAATGAGAAGAGAGTCTACAATAAATTAAGATTTTTGAATTTGTGCTTCTGCCGTGCTGGTTCCTCCCCTCCCCCACTCGTCGGCTCCTTCCCCTTTTAAGGGCAGCTATGGAAGGGACCATGGTCGGGATGCTGGTGACAAGCCTCAGGGAACTGGGCCAGGACTTTCTGTCCATTGTCCTTCAGGGGTTTCCTGAGATCTATAAATTTATGTCTTCTACCCAGTTGGGGAAATTTTTAGGGTTTTTTTTTTTTTTTTTCCCCACCAATCTCTTCTGTCCTTCTGGGACTCCAGTGACACAAACGTTAGGCCTTTGATACTAGCCCCCCAGGTCTCTGAAGCTCTGTCCACCTGTTTCCATTCTTTTTTTTTTTCTTTCTGTTCTTCAGACTTGATCATTTCTAGTGATTGATCTACAAGTTCACTGCCTCTCTCCTCCGTCATCTCCATTCTGCTGAGCCCATCCAGTGAACTTTATTTCACATATTGTCATTTTAAGTTCGAAGATTTCCGTTTGGTCTCTCTCACAAGCATCACTTCTCTGCCGAGGACGTCTAGGTCTCCGTGCATTTCTAGAGTGTTTGCTTCATGCAGCGTGGTTGTAACACTGCTTTAAAGCCTGACTACAGGAACGGCTGGGCCACCCTGAGGGTGACTTCTCCCGGTTGCTTTTTAACCTGGCATTTTCCTGCCTCTTCGTAGGCTGATTAATTTCAAAGCGAATCCTTGATTGACATTTTGAATGTTGTGAGACTCAGGTCTTGTTAAAGTCCTCTGGGGGATGTCATTTTTAAATGTTTAGCAGGCAAGCGACCAGATAGGTGAGGATCTGAGCCATCGCCTCCTGCGAGCAGTGGGTTCCAGCCAACATTTGGTGTCCAGGCTTTTGCTCTGCTGCATGTGTCTACCTGCCCGGTCTGCCACTCAGTCGGTCTGGGGCGTCGCTGGTGGTTTCGGTCTTGGTTCTGTTCTCCAAGCCTTGGCCGCGCTTTTCCGGGTCTGCTCCCTGCGCCCACAACCCGGGGGTGAGCCAGCACCCCTCGGCGTGTGTGGAAACTAGGGGCCCCTCCTCCAGCTTGCTCCTGTCTGGAATTTGCCTCCCGTGCTCTAACTCTGCGGGCCCCTTTTCTTGGTTCCTCTGTCCAGAAAAGGTTCTGGCCAGTGGCGCTGTCACACGTGCCCCCACCTGGGGCCACGGTTGGGGAAAATGAAAACAAAGAGATTGGGGCCACCTTTGGGTCAAATCCAGGGAAAAAAAGAACCGCCCACAAACACCTCCAACCCCCAAAGGTCGTTCTTCAAGTTTTGCTTCCTCCCCAGTCACTTGTCAGGGGCTCAGCAGCGAACATGATCGAATGGATCCCAACCCCAAAGCCCAGCTTAATGGGGAAACAGGGAAGCATCTGGGGTGGGGGAGTGGGCAGAGGTGAGTGGGCCTGGTGTATCGGCTCAGCCTGGAGGTCCTCCTGCGGGCACGTCATACCCAACACCAGCCTCAGACAAGGCTGCTCTGGGACCAAGAGAGACTGAGACAAAACGAAGACCTCTCTGAAACCACGTCTGAGCAGACACAGACAGTGGACGTCTGAACGCTGTTCAGGCCACAGAAACGTCCGAACCTCCCGTCCAGCTGCAGGAGGGACTGCTGCCTCACCAGTCACAGCTGTGGCCTCGCTCCGGGCTCCCCTCCCTGCAGGCGAGGTTCCTTTGGGCACCCGAGGGCGGGGGACATCAGCAGCTTGGGGAGGCTTCCCGGGACATGGATGAGGCCGGACAGAAGACAGGCTGCAGGCTTTGAAGCCGCCTCGGGGCCTAGGGCAGGGGCCTTCCAGGTGTGGAGCGAGCGGCTCTAGGATCTGATGGAATACTCTGGAAACGAGCTTCAGAGGCTCTGAGCTCAGATCGGTTTTCCTGTCTCCATCCCCTTCTCTCAGCAGCAGCAGACGTGGTGCAGTGGCAGGCCTGGCAGCTGGGTGCTCATGTGGGAAAGGGGGGGGCCCAGTGTCCTATTTAGCCTCAGCGCCTCTGGCCTGCCCAGGGTCTTCGGAAGGGCGCCCGGGGGTACAGCCCAAGGGCACAGCCCTGGAGTCCGCGGCCCCAGTGCTGGGGCAGGGCTGGGGGAGAGGCCGCGTTCCAGCAGCAACCTCGGCCCGCCGGCGCCCCCTGGCGGACAGCAGCTGCGCAATTTCTCCCTGGCAGCGCCCGGGGCCGTTCCGGCCAGTGGCCTCGGGGGTGCACGAAGCAGCCCGTGCTCACCGGAGAGAAGGGAGCACTACCGGCGGGGCGGGGGAGAGGATGCCACGGGAGGAGCCACGGGGGAGGCCCGGGTGAGCAGGGACAACAGCGGGCTCGTGCCCCCTCCCCACCTTCCTCCACTGGCCGACCCCGCGGGCTGGCAGGACGGGCAGGGCCGCCCTGTGCCCTCCCTCCCTCCCGCTCGTGTTTCTGCCACTTTCAGGGTCAGCTTCGCACAGAGCAGGGTGGGCACTGCAAAGGGCGCCCGGCCGGGTCCTCAGCTCAGACCTCCGTTCCCAGGGCAGTGAACTGGGGGAAACCTGAGCCCAGGGAGGCTCCGCGCTGCCCTTGGAGCTGGCGGAACAAAGGCGGCGTCTCAGCCCGAGTCCTCAGGCCGGGCTGAAGGTCCCCGGGGACCGCGGGGCCACTGTTGGGCTGTCCCATCCCCACTGCCCTGCCATCGTGGAAAGGATGTCGAGTTGAGGTCCCCCTCCTGGCCAGGGCAGGGCAGGGCCCCCCGGTCCGGCCAGCTGGAGTGAGCAGGCTGCGCTGGGGCTGGGGGCAGCTGCTCAGGCCCGAGTCCTGCCCACCGCTGGCCGCCCGGCCAGCCCTCTGCCTCCCAGGGCGTTTCCTCACGTGAAGCCGCAGGCAGGCTGCTCGGGCCCACTTGCCACCCTTGAGGTGCGCCCCCTGCTGGGTGAGGCGTCCGGGTAACGGGCCAGGGGCTCAGGGCAGGGGCCTGGGGAAAAGGAGGGCTGGGGGCCGGCCTGCGGGGTGGGGGGCCTCGCACTGCTTCCTCCCGTCAGAAGACACCTTTGAGCTCACTCTCCCTGCTCCTCCGTCAGCAGCGGCTAACTGCTCTGCCTCCTGTCACAAGCCCCAGCCCATATGGGGGCTTGTGGGGCTGGAGTGGGTCCTTTTAGCCCTACTGAGATGTGTTCTCCCTGTGGGGTTTGCCCGCTTCACGGGACAGGGGCCCTCAATGGCCCCCACTACAGTGGACGCTGCTGAGGTGGGCGGCTTCCTCTAGGGGTCCAGCCTCTAGGGGTCAGGGGTGGGCTGGCACCTAGCTCAGCCCCACTCAGTGGCCTGGTCTTGAAGGCCCTTCACACTGCAGCCTGTGTCCCTAATGCTCAGAGTCACACCTAGCCAGGCGTGGCTTCCCCAGGCTGGAGGGGGCATGGTGCCAGGCTTACGGCCAGTCCACCTGGCAGGCTGCAACCCCCACCCAAGCCCCAAGTGAGGTGTGTGGGCCTGGCCTCCCCGCCCTCCCTTCACCTTCCACTGGGGGGCAGAGCCCAGCTGTGCAGGGGGGCGACCACTGTGTGGGGACCAAGGCATCTGGGCCCCCTCTGCTGGACGAAGCCCCGCTTGGCAGGCCGTGCTGCGGGAAACACCGCAGGCCGCCGGGTCTGGACTAAGGGCCTGGGGGTCAGGTCCTTGCCCCCTCATCCATGACGGCGAACTCTCCAAACCCAGCCCATGTCATTGCCCGCCACCTCGTCCGCCCCTCCACAGCCCACCTGGTCTCCGTCCCCTCCCATCAGTACATCAGAGGCCAAAGGGATCCTCTGCTCAAAGGCCTCCCCCCCCCCCCCCCCCCCCAATCAGAAGGAAGCCCACTCCTCGCCGTGGCACGCTAGGGCCGAGGTGCCTGCCACCAGTTCTGGGCTTCTCCCTTGTGGTCACATGTGGGCTGTGACCTGCCTTGGGGGGTGGTATCCCACCGGGGCACCCTGACCTAGGGCTGGCCCTGCCACCAGCAGCCTGGTCATTCGCCACCAGGGGCTCTGAGACCCGGAAGGCGGGGCCACATGATTGCTTCCCAAGGACTTGCTGCCTCTGGGCTAGAACCTTCTAACCCCGCCCCCCCCCCAGAAGCCTGCCTTGAAGCTCCAAGGAGTGAGTCTGAGGCCAGCGAGAGAGAGGGGGGGGGGCACGGGACAGCTGGCTGAGCCCTGGGGACAGCACCAGGGGTCCTGACCCCGCCCATCCCCAGAGCAGGGAGTTGGACAGTGGCCTGGGCAGTGGCCGTGTCCTGCCTGACCCAGCTGATGACCCCTCCCACAGCACAGAGGCCATGAAAGAAGTGGAGGGGCCAGGGCCATGCGCCTAGAGACTTCCACCCTCCAAGTCCTGGGCCGCCACTCAGTCCCCCTCCTTCAATACATAGGCAAGATGACAGTCACTCCAGGACTCAGTGCTGACCAAAATGTCCCTGGTCAAAACATGTGACCCACCCAACACAGCCAGCTCTGAGGTTCCTTATTCTCATCTGCCACACATCTGTGCTCACACGCGCGCTGCTATGGTCCAAGTGTGCGCCCTGAAATTCACAGGTCAAAACCCCAGGGCCTGACATGAAGGTGAGGAGGTGGGGCCTTTGGGAGGTGCTGAGGTCAGGAGGGCAGAACCCCACAAAGAGACCAGGGCCCTTATAAAAGGGGCCCCAGGGAGCCCCCCAACCTTCCACAGTGCCAGGATACAGTCGTACCCTGGGCGCACCGTGAGAGGGCCGTCACCCGACCATGCTGGCACCCTGACCTCAGACTCCCAGCCTTCAGGACTGCGAGCAATAAGTTTGTTTACACACCACCCAGTCTGGGACATTGTTACAGTGGCCTGGATGTACACACGCACACCTGTGTCACCCCAACTTCCTACCCCACGAGAACTCACGGGGACAGTCTCTAACGTGACTGACTGGGGGGGGCGGGGTGCTGCACTCTCTGCGGGGAAGGGGTGGCCTCGAGGCCTCATCGTCCCTCAGAAATCCCAAGAAACTGGGACTCAGCTCAAGGGCCCGTCACACGTCCTCTGCCTCGGGTGAGGCGGGGACCTCAGCGAGGAGGGTGGGGTTCCCATTGCTCCCCCATGCTGGCCACCTGCCTTTCCACAGTTGGAGGCCAGTGCTGTGGGGCCCTAAGGCAGCCCACCTGTCTTCCACCCCACACAGGCCGCCGCCAGAATCCACGTCTTAGACAGAAGTTTTATTCCACACTGTCCCTGCACCCCCTTCCACAGGCCCCCCCGTGTGCTCCTGGGTGGGAAACCTCCCCTGAGGTAGGAACTGTATAAGTGGGGAGGTTGGGACACACGTATCAGCCAGCCAGTCCTTGTGGCCGGAGCTCCAGCCTGGAGACAGGGCGGGCGGCCTCGCCGGGGCTCTCCCTGGCCGGGACGGGGGCGGCAGATCCAGCCAGGCACGCCCCCCGCCCCCGGTCCATCGACAGCGGCTGAGCCCCGGCCGCCCGCCCCCAGGCTCTGCTCTGCCACGTCTGCTCCCAGGCGCTCAGAACGTGGGACCTGAGCCTGGGCCATCGCCGGAGCCCTCGGTGGCCACTCTGGATTGACCGCGGCCCTTCTGCAGTGTGTAGGCGGAAGGCCCCAGACGCAGGATTTTCCCGCTGCCCAGACACTCGTCCCCCTTGTAGAACACGGCAAACTGGGAAGGAGAGACGCCTGCGTCACCCGCAGCGGGACTCGGCGTCAGGGGAGCCTGCGGAGCAGCCAGGAGCCTGGGCCAGAGCGAGGCGAGGCGGGACAGCACTCTGCCTCTCCTTTACCTGTCCTCGCCCCTGGGGTCTGCCTGAGGCTGGGCAGGGCGGGGCAGCTGGGCCTCCAGCGGCTGGTGGGGTGGCCGGTGTGGTGGCAGGCTCCCAGGCTCCCACCCTCACTGGCTCTGTGACCTCAGCACTCACAGCCCCTGTCCCTCAGCCCCGCCCCTGTGAATCAGGTATGCTGGTAGAGGAGAAGTGAGGTGCCACCTTTGGAGCATGAAGCCCACTGGCCACAAGCCCGTTCACCCGCACGGCCTTACCTGCGGACGGCCGAGCAAGTGCTAAACCCTGTCTCCACTCCAGGGCTCGGCCTGGGCCAAAGGTGTCCCTCCAGCGCGTGTCCCCTCCTCCCTCCAGGGCACGGCGCAGGGCCGGGCACCCCACTCACCTGTCCCGGGGTGAGGGCCCGCACAGGCCTCACGGCCGTCACCCACACGGTGCCGTCTTGATTGAGGGTCAGCACGCACGGCACTGGGTGGGGGAGAGGGGCCCTTGGAGGGGTGCTGGCCTGGCAGTCTCAGGCCTCGGGCCCCAGGGAAGAAGGAACACCAGGCAAGGGGTGGTGACAGCCAGAGGGGCTCAAGGACCACAACGGGCCCACAGGAAGTATACGCACTATCTGGACCTTCAGCCCAGCGCTGACCTCTGGGACCCTCCCTGAGCCTGGACACAGGACGCTGAGCTGGGCCACCGTGCCCCGGGCCAGTCCCCGACGTAGGCAGAAGGAAAGGGGGTCCGAAGATGTGATATAATCCAAACAGGGACTCCTAAATCTGGCTGCCCCGGTGATCCCAACTGCTCAGTCACCTAGCGCCATCTGGTGGCAGAACCGGAAGTGGCACTCCATCATCTTGTCTCGCACCAGGGCTGCGGGCGGCTCCTCGGCGATCCAGTGCACGCGGCTGGTCCGCAGCAGGTCCCTGAACAAGGCCGGGTGGTCTGTGCGGGGGGCCTGTGGAGCGGAAGGCAGAGGTCGTGCTGGCCTGGCGCCCTTGGCACATGAGCCCCTTGACTCAAAGCCACCTCACTGTCCCTCGTTAATGATGATCCTAAGCAAAATGCATGCTCGACACTGGAGTGTCAGACGTGGAAATTCATGATTTTCTCAGGAACCTTTCGACTCCCGTTTTGCAAAAGAGGAAACTCAGGCCTGGGACGGAAAGTAACTTGTCACGATCACACCTCGCAAGCAACCGAGTAAGTACAAGCCAAATCTAGGACCTCGGATATGGGCCAGCCCTGCCTCCGGCTTGTCTCTCAGAAAAGCCATTACAGGAGTCCCACCAAACCCCACGTGACTGGGGAAAGAAGGGACGGTGCTGACTCCCTCAGGCGGCTGACATGGTCTGCTTCCCTGTCCTGACTCCCAAGAGCCCCCTGAACTCCTAGGATCTCATAAGCCTCCCCTCTGAGGCAGGACCAAGGGCACTAAGTCCTGGGGCCTCAGGCTCTAAGTAGGCAGGGAGACCCATACAGGGACAAATATCAGTCAATGACGCTTCCATTTTTTTCTGAAAGCAAAAGAAACCGCTGAATTTTGTACCAAAATCACATTAATTCATGCTTGGCCAGAATCGCTGTGCAGGCTTTCATGCCCACAGTTCTTCTTGGAAGACGTCCCAGAACTAACAGGTCAGGGCTGCTGGCGTCTCTGCCTGTGTCTAAGAGAAGGTCCCCCAGCTTTGTCACAGAGCACGAGATGGCACCCAGCTTGCTCAGAGCAGGATGACACTCGGATGAGACTCGGGGCTGGGTAATTCTGGTAGAAGGCGGGGGCCCCCAGCCTCCACCCACTGGATAGCAGTAGCATCTACTCTCTCCACCCTCCCCTGTGTTCTGACACCTCACCCCCTCTGTGATGTCCTGCTCTAGAGCCCAGGGCAGGAGTCCAGGGTCACAGTGGCTCAGGGCACTGCTGTGGCACACGGCCTAGTTTGATCCTGGCTCTGCCACTTACATCATTCAACGGTGACCTCCTGGGCTTGTCGCAGGTCCTGAGGCTACCCCCTCCCCATGGGCCCTTGGGCACGCTTCCTAACCTGTGAGCCTCATCCTCTTCTGTAAAACCAGAGGGACAGCGGGACAAGGGCTAACCTGACGATTAACACAGGGAGCGGTACGCAGTGGGGCCTGGTAAGCACCTCAACAAAGTCCTTCTGGCGCCTCAGGCCAGCCCTGGGGTGCAGAGGAGAGCCCAGGACCCCACCAGCCTGGCCTGGTCACGCCACGGCGCGGCCTCCGCCACCCGACTCACCACGAACACGTCGCCCCTGGTGTCCTTCTCCACCACGTACCAGGGCTCGCGCAGGCCACCGATCTTGGCTCTCTGGCCCAAAGTGTAGAGGAACCAACCTAGGGAAACAGGTTCTCAGTGAGGGGGGACGAGTCCCCTCACGGCGGAGGGCAGCGGGCGGGGGCTCTGGGGACCACCGAGGGGTGGCTAGGGAGGCCGGGGTCCCCCAGCCGCCAGCGTCGGCCCTGACCAAGCACCTGGGCACGTCCCGCCCCGCGTCCGGGCCGCGGTTCGGCTGTGCCTCGCGCCCCACACAAAGCAGGTGCGGCTACGAGACCGCCTGAGCCTCGCGGAGCGCGGACGCCGCCTCACAGCGCGGCCGAGTCCGATCGAGGGCGCACCCCGCCTCACGGAGCCCCCACCGTGCAGTGACCGCTTCAGGGCCGCGACATCGGGCTGCCCCGTCCGTGCCCAAGCCCTCCCGACTGCCCCTGCACACCCCCACCCCACAGCAAACGTCCCGAGGCCGATGGCTGGGCGCAGGCAGAGGTGACTGGGGAATCACGGCCCCTGCTTCAGAAAGCAGGACTGGACCACAGGCCTCACAGCCAGGAGTCCTCTGAGGGCCTCCTGCCGGGGCCGGGCTGGGAGCACCCGGCCGTTGTCCCTCCTCAGGCAGCCCTGGCACCTCCTCTCGTCTCAGAAATGCTCGGCTCTCTGAGAGCCTGTGATGTCCAAGCCCTGCTCCCCTCAGCAGGAAGGGGAAGCGTCTGCCCGAACTGAGGTGGGGACCTCCAGAGAACAAGCCACTTACGAGACCGTCCACATCCGAGCAGTAGCCCTGGCCCTTCCAGCAGCTCAGACACACGCTGGGTGGAGACGCACCTGGTCGTCAGGCCCCCGAGGGCACAGCCCCAGCACGGACCAGCCCGACTTCTGCCCTCCCACCCGGGCTGTAACTCTTGCCCCCGACTGGCCTCTGTCCCTGTCTTCCCCACGCCAGTTCAGTGAGGGCTCAGAGACCCCACGCCGGTGTCTGCGGATGAGTGAGAGCACCCTGCCGCGCACGGGGCGCCTCCTGATGCCAGCTCTTCGCCTAGGCCTAAAGCACGAAGCTCACGCTTTGAAGCCAACCTGGCCCCTTTCACTGGGTGGGGGGCAGTTTCTCCGTAGCCTAACGTTTCCTTTATGTGGTGAAAAAGCGATTCTATAATTCTATTTACAGGGACTTAGAGCATAACTCAGGGAGTGAAGTCTTGGACTCGGCACGCTTTTTTATTAGACGCAAGGCTTGGAAGAAGACATCTTGAAACGCAAAGATCCCACGTCAAAGCCGCCTCCGCGCCCCGCCATCCCCCCCGTCCCCAAAGTTGGAGGCATGGCATCTACAGTTCCTGGAGTCGAGCCACCCCACAGCTCGAGGTGCTTACGGCGCGAAGCAGCCAGAGGCGGCGCCTCACCTTTATGCGTTCCCAGGACCTTATTGTCTTCTATCGAAATGAATTTGCCGGGCCGAGGCTGTAGGTACTGAAGAACACACGCGGCGTTACCGCTGGGGCCAGGCCCGGGGCAGAAACACAGCCCCGTCCTGTCCACCAAAAAGCACTCACCTGAAGGAGAAAGTTTTCAAAATTTCTTTTACCAACGAAGCAGATGCCCATGCTCTGAAATGAAGAAAGGCCGATCATGAGATGAAGGACGGGCAGGAGGTGTCTGCCCGCGAACGGGCCTCGCTGGGCCCTGGCCGGCGTGCCCTGGCCGGCGTGCCCTGGCCGGCACCCGGACGCCAGCCACACGCAGGCCGGGCGTGGCTCGCCGACAGCCTCTCGGGGGCTCGTCAAGGCCCCTAACCTGGCCCCTAACCTGCGCCCTTGCCCGTGCGGTCCGGGCCTGCGTGGCAGACCGTCGGAGCAACTGCCTCGGGAAAGGAAACTAAAGCTGCTCAGGCCCTTCAGGCCACTGCGCCTGAGTCCCGGGGGAGGGAAAGGGGCCAGAGCAGCAGCAGGGGGCAGAATGGTCAGGCCAGAGGCTGAAGCGTCTGAGGAAGGAGAGGCCTTCCTCAGGAGGTATGCCCTAGCACAGAGCGACGACAGCGACGACAAGCCCTCCACCACCGTGCTCAGCAGATGCCTCATCTCTCATTCTTTTGTTCTTGTCTCTAGAATGTGGGTCCCATGAGGGTGGCTCCCTCGGCTCCTACCACAGTCACACTTGAACATGGGACAGGTAGAGATGAACAGAATTGATGGGTACGGGGAATCATGACTTGCTGACGAAAGGCACAGCCATGCCCATTCCCCGCAGACAGACGGGCAGCGGCGGCTACGGCTAAAGCTGCCTCGCTGCTGAATGGCGGGAGCGGACTGACACGCCAGGGTGGGCGGAGCTCGCGGGACCAGCCCCCCGCGGCCCCCGCCACACCGGGCTGTCCGGCCTCAGGCCCCTTGCACATGCTCTCCCTGCTTTCCGCACTGTTTCCCTCACCTGTCCATGCGACGCTAAACCCTCGCAGGCCCTTCCTGGCATCTCTACCCCTGATCTGAACTAGAGCCCACTGGTGTTTCCTCCGCAGCACCCCAGCTCTCCCTCCCAGACCTCTCTCAAGGGCACAGTGGTTGTGTTTCCTGCCCGTCCCCCCCATGACGCCCCCAAGCTCCGTGGAGGCGGATGTTAACGTGTGTGCCCCTCGCCGCGTCCTCGGAGGCGGCGGCACAGGGCCTGCCACCAAGAAGGCGCCGGATGAGCCCGTGCGGGATGAGCGCTGAGCACGGCAGGTCTGCGCGGCAGCACGAGAGCCCCCACGCGCCCCGGGGTCTCGGCGCTGGTCCCCACTGCTCTGCTCTCCTACAGCGGGGCCGCGAGCACCCAGGAGCCACCAAGACGCGGGGAACGCCGCCCACGCCAGGGGGCCGGGCCGGGCCGGGGCAGGAGGGGGAAGTCACTGCTGCTTTCTGGGTGTCACAGCGCACGCGCCAGCTCCTCCGAGGCGGCGAGCACAGGCCCCTGCTTCTCCCTGAGCGCCCCCCTCAGTCCTACCTCCTTTTTCTGAAGCACGTGATGGAGTCCATTCTCGGCAGCTATTTTCTTTACGAACTCTTTAGTTAACCCCCCCAGAGGGAAGAGGGCTCTCCGCAGGGCGTCCTGGGAAACCTGGCCGAGAAAGAAGGTCTGGTCTTTAAGGCTGTCAGCTGCCTGGAGGAGCTTTGTCGCTGCCGAGAGTAAAGAACAGGAGACGTTGCAGCAATGAGACGCCCGCGCTCTCCCGCGGCGACGATCCCGTTTGCTCAGACTGATCACCCCCGGTCTGGAAGAAACAAAGCCCAACGCTCAACGGCAGACGGAGCCGCTGCGGTGCAGCAGGAAAAACTCTCACTCCTAACTCACCTGCTATAAAA
>JAQQSQ010001829.1:0-11867 GCA_028627145.1 Eidolon dupreanum
TGATAAAATTTGAAGTCGAGAAATACCACTTACGTACTGTGGTGTCATGAAAAGAACATGGGTCTTTGGAATCGGGATTCGGTCTAAAGCCCAGGGCTACGGCTCAGTAGCTGTGTAACCTTGGGGAAGTGACTTCCCCTCCCGGAAGCCCGATTACACAATTTCTAAAATAGGGATAATGACATTTCATAGTTTAATAATCAACAAATTTTTACCGAGTGCGTACTTATGTCAAGCACCGTAGGCTCCAGGGGTACATTTGTGAGTGTGACAGATAAGGTTCCTTCCTTCATAAAGCTTATTAGAGTCCAGGTGAGAAAGACAAGTAGCCATCTACATAAGAAAAAAAATAAAACAATTTTAATAATACTAATTGCCTTAAAATAATAACAGCTAACAGTTTTGAGCATACCTAATGTGTCAGAAACTGTTATATAAGACATAAGTACTAACTTATTTAATTCTCACAATGGAGGGATGTAATATTATCATATCCATTTCATAGAGGAGAAAACTAACGCCCAGAAAGGTTAAGGAACTCACCCAAAGTCACACAGCCAGCAAGTCACACGGCCAAGGTTGAAACCCAGACTACCTCACAAGAGAACCTCACTCTCGACCCTGGATGGAGGAGCTTAAGGAAAATGAAAGCAGTGACATAACAGGAAGAGACCACTGGAATCTGGCTGGTCGGGGAAGCCACCCTGAGCAAGTAAGACACAAATCACAAGGAGAAGCCGGGCCCAGCGTAAGGACCTAGGGTGAGTGCTCCAAGCAGGACGAACGGTGAGTACGAAGCCCTCAGGAAGAACCAGCCTGGTGGCTCCCCAGGACCGAAAGAAGGCGGCGGGCCTGGGGCGCAGGGGACAGCTCGGGGCAGATGGGCCCTCGGATGCAGGCCGGTGCAGACTGTGCGGGGGCCTGCCGGCCAGAGCGAGGGCTTCCCTCTGTGGGTGACACCGTCACGGACGCACCTTCAGGGGGACGTGACCCCAACCGCGTGTTGCTTTACCTTTTTAAAATAGGAGTCCACCTGATGTGTACAGAATGAATTATCGGGGCGTCGGGGGATGTGAAAAGTTGTAGTTCGGAGACCGATTTGAAGGTGCAGAAATGCAGGTAAGTGATAATGGCGACCTGTCCTCTGTGGCAGTCACAAAGGTGGAGGAAATGACACAGGCTCAGTCAGGACACGGGGACCGGACGAGGATGGCCAAGATGACCAGAAGAGTGTCTGCCACAGAACAGGCACCCACAGGTGGTAATTACCTTCGTTGTCCAACTCTAATTAATGAGAAGCTTGAGATAAAACTATAAATCATACCCAAGATGACTCAGCCTCTCTGACACCTCCGCTCTACTTTTCTCCAAAGAAGCCCAGAGCCTGGAGAGTAAGGAAACTGGGAACGCACCAAATTCACAACACAATGGAGAATTGATCTATTAAAGGAGCCGGACTGTTAAATTAAAACCGTTTCTGTGGGCCAAGCTGACACACAAAGGGACCAGTCTTCTTCAACAATGAGGACCAGTTAAGAGGAGACTCAGGTTACACAATCTCCTTCTCTCCACAGTGAGGCACTTAGATGGAATTTTTTTTTAATAGAAAAGACAAACTCTTGAGTAAATGTAATAATTGTTTCAATAATGGGCCCCAACCACCCAAGAAGTTTAAAAAAAAAAAAAAACTGGAAAATTGGGATTCTTCTATTACACGATCGGTTAACTGCTGCCTCGGGTCCAGGGTATGTTCACACCGGGGCAGGAACGATGCTTTGGGGGAGATCCGACAGCCCGATGGTGATTTGGGAAATGGAAAGATTCCCTTTGAAATAGGAAAAAATAAATAAGCGAACAAACAAACTAATAAAATAATCAAAGGCACGTAAATGAGGCTGACTGATAGAATAGTTTTCACGTGTTGCCCAAAATAGCTTCTTTTTAGAGAAACCCTTTTCTCACGAATGTCCCCAACAGGTGGTCCTGTGCTGACCTCAGCCATCTCACCAACAGCATGCGTCATTCATTTCTAACAACAACAAAACTGCCATCAGTTGGCCTAACTGAAACATTAATAATTACCAAAAGCAAAAAGGCAGGCCCCAGGAGCTAGACCCTCGGCGGAGGGCAGGCCCAGGAAGGGAGAGACATTTGCTTCCATGGGATGCTTCACTCAGAATTCCAGAGCCAAGAGGAAACTGGCCTTGGAGACGTAACCAATGAAACTCTGAGTCCGTTCTTAGAATTTTTAACTGGTCAGATCTGCCTCATTGCTCTCATGCACGGGTGCAGCAAAAAACCTACAAGATCACACTGGGTTTTTTTGTTTTTCCCATAATAATACCATTATTTGCTTTTTTTTTTTTTCCACGGTGCTGAATGGTGGATAAATCGGCAGGTGTCTTGGCACAAATCAAGCCAATCACACCGCGTTGCACCAGAAGTCACTGTATTCTTCGCACCCTGCATTCCAGTGAAGAGAAAAAGAAAAAAGGAAAAAAAGTGCCCTTGATGAAACAGTAAAAATTATTAATGTTATTAAATCCTGAATGTTAAGAAGCTCTTTTCACTATTCTGGGTGACAAAATGGGGAGTATGCATCAAGTACGTCTGATAAATACCAAAACAAAATAGCTGTCTCAAAGGAGAGTGCTTGTGTGACTGAGCTGTGGACTGAACTAGCCACTTTTTTCATGGAACGCCATTTTTACTCAAAAAGTGACTGACAAATGAATATGGTTAATCAGACTTCGTATGTGGCAGACACATTCTGAAAAATTAATGAAGCGAGGTTGTCTCTTCTGCTACTAATGATAAAACTTGAGTTTTCAAGCAAAAAATTGTAAATTTGGAAAATTTATATTTTCCATCTTGCACTGGACAGCTTCCTCATACTTCAAGACTTTTCTGATAAGATCAGTGGTGATGTTAACAAGTGTGATTTTTGACACTGTATAATGCAATGTGTCAACATTTGGAAGATTTGCCTTAATTTCCAAACGACTAATAGCATGATGTTACAAAATCACACATGAGTAAGGGATCCATTCAAAATGCAAAACAGATCAATAGATAATAATATAACAGAGTAGGAAAAGATCACTATTATGGTTTCATGTTCTACACTGCAAATGAACCATTACGAAACTCTTGACTTGTCAAATTTTGGTGTAAGTCAAAGAAGATCCACGTTTAATAGCTGCAGCAATTAAAATACTCCCTTCTTCTATCAGTGTCTATATAAGGCTGGATTTTGTTCATATACTTCAGCCAAACCAAGATATTGCAACAACTGGATGGCAAAGTAGGTAAGATAAGCCAGCTTCTATGAAGCTAGACATTAAAGAGATTTGCAAAAATATAAAAACAACATCATTCTTCTTGGTAGTTTTTTTTTTTGTATTGGAAATAGTTACTTTTCATTAAAAAATTATTTATGTTAACATGTGGTGGATTGTTTTGCCATTTTTAAATGACTTCATGAATGTTTTTAAATTCCTCAATTTTAATTCCTAATATGGTAAATATCGATAGCTACAGCTCATATAAACAAAGCTTTTTGGGGTCCTCCACAATTTTTAGCAGCGTAGGTATAAAAGGATCCAGAAGCCAGTAAGTTGGGAATCTTGGTTTAAAGCAAATACGTAACAGCTGCCTTTCTCTCACACACACACCCTGCACGAACGAAAAAAGACAAACTGAATTTCTTTGGCCTGACTCGTTTGTGTAATTTACTTAAGGCCCATGGGCCTTGCTGATTTGCATGTCTGATTTACTCAGAACCCTTTCTTCCTCCTCCTCTCTGGCAAGCAACCACAGACAGATTCCATTGCGATTGCACAACGCACTCTTAAGCAAACTGCAATGCGGCGATATAGACACGGAGCTCACGCAGCCCAGCAAACAAGGATAAGGAGCTCAGCTGTAGGGTTTTCCAGCCAAGAGCCCTTTTCAAACACTAAATCCACAAAACACAGCATTAGCTTGCTCAAAGCAAATAGTTAATTTGTCCTTTCACTAGAAATCAAAAGGACAAAATCACACAGCTAGCGTATTGCATCAGGCCCCACACTGACCCTCCGCCATCCCCTTTTTCCCAAGCAAGTAAATGTCTAAACCATGAAGAATCAACAAGTCAATCAAACCCATAACAAATATTTAGACTGTCTACATGAAAAAAAGAACGTACGCAGTCAGAAAAAGAAAACTAACAATACAGGTAATAAAAAAAAAAAAAAAATGCCCGGGTAAACAGTGCTTTGGAAGTGTGAAGAAAGGAGAAAACTATGCACCAACGTGACCAAGGGCATGAATAAATGGGAAAAAGAAAGCAGAAAATCAAACACGGGTAGTTAAGGGTAGTAAAGCTAAACAATTAGTCAAGGACGAGACACTCTCAGACAGCAGCGATTAGACGGTTTGGTTAAAATTCAGTTCCTACAGGGGGCAAACGGAAGATGATGTGAGCAGGGGAGATTGTGCCCGGATCGTGGCAGGTCTAGAAGTCTAGCTAAGTAGTTGAGATTCCATCCTGGATCCAACGAGGAGACACAAAAGGCTTTCGAGGACAGGAGCACAAAGGAAGTGTGCTGTTTTGCTGCTGTTTTGTTTTTTAAACACTAATCTATTAATAATATGGTTGAGATCAAAGAAACCAAGACTAGAGGCCAGGGGGCCGGGTAAGGCCACCAAGAAGCCCAAGAGATGAGCCGAGCCTGAACAGGGAGATGGCGATGGCAACGGAAAAGAATCAAGAGCTTCCCTGGGAAAGACAGATCTGGAATCTAACATGGGGTCGGACTGCAAAAACGATGGGACCGTACACAGAAACTAAGGAGTCAAGGTCATTAACGACACATCTACCAAGGGCCTACTAAGCTTGTCGCCATGCTAGGCAGCACACGAAAGACTGGTTTGGAAGATATGACATGTGATTTTAAACATCCCGAGAGAGGGGGCTGGATATGATGGACTGGCCCCCAGCATCCTTTCGATCTGTTACTTTGCCTTCCTATGCTACAGAGGACGGACAGATTAAACTACATTTCCCAGACCCCTCTGCAGCTAGGGTTCTGGATGAGAATTAGACTCTACTCATTAAATGGTGACAATGAAACGGAGGCCATCTTCCCGCTGTTTTGTCCTTTTCTGTAGGCAGTACAGTCATGGAAATGCTGGACATTTATGCAACAAGGTTCCAGGATCCAGGCACTGGCTTCGAGTTTATCAAATGCCAGCTGTAAAGGCAGTAACCTTCCTATTCCCCGACTGCAGATGCGGTGGTACTTCCTTAAAAATCAGCAGTCTCGTAATGGCTTCTGGTTCCTCGCCTTCTTGAGCGTGGCGGATTGGTAGCCCACCTGGCAAGCCGGTCTGTAGTCCTGTTTCAAAGGCCTGCCTCAAGGCGCTCAGCCTTGAACCCATTTCTCCCATCCTCCCTGGGACCAGAAGGATCTATTTCCCTGTCTTACATAGTTTCTGTTTCCTACAACTAAATCCAGAAATATATGTGGGTTTAAATAAAGGCAGGAAACCAAGTGAAAATATTAGATACATAGTTAAAAGAATACAACTAAAACTTGGAGACAAAACTTCTACAACTCATCTTGGAATCGACAAAAAAAAAAATCCTCTTTGGTTTCTTAAGTAACTGTAACAACATCTTACATTTATCTGGAGCTTTGAATATGAGCGAGGCATCTTGAAGCATTCTCACTTCATTTTGAACTTGGCACAGGATACCAAAAGTGTGGGTATCATAGTCTTAATTTTAAGAAATGAGAGAACCAAAGCGCAAAGAAGGCAAATAATTTGCCTAAGGTCATAGAGGATAACTTAGTCGTCCAACTAAAGTATTTCCTGCTTTAAACCTATTTTCCCCTGTTTGGTCTTCTGTCAGTTAACTATAACCATGTTCTAAAGTAAATGTTAAAATTGTTGGTGTAGAAATCTTAGGAGCCTAAGCGGGGCTTGTAAAGCCACAAGGAATTAAATGGGGCCTGACTTACAACCATGGAAAAAATAAAAATTCCATGTGTAATTTTCTTCTCCAATTTTAACCTAAAATGCGGTGCCTATGGCAGGCCCACCATTCCTGTGACACGCTTCCAACACACACGGTCCGAGTAGCATGTGTCATCCAATTATTTAGGCAGCTATTCATTTATTTTTCTGTCATTCTAAGAGTTGGAAAATTAACAGTGTTGTGTTTACAAACCTTCACTAGGCCATGACATAAAAGCTCAAATATGTTTGTATTACACACAACTGCAGTCTGAAGAAGCTCAACAGCCAGTTAATATAAACCTATTCTGAACAAACGTGCAGAAAGTAGCCCTGTTAGACAGAGGTTAAGGTTTGACCTTCTCAACTTCTTCCACAGAATGTACAATCCATCACGTACAAAAGCGCAGTGAAGATGTGAGGTGTTGGTAAGTACCCCTGTTAGTGAGAAGTTCTGCTAATTATTACACCAAATAAGCACAGTTAACGGGTCATGGTGACCAGAGGGGCATGTTTCAGGGCACTGCATTGCTGCCTAGGGTGGAGATGAATAAATTACACTATGCCCTCTACCAATAAAACAATCTCCCTGACACCGAGAAACCCAGTCGGCCGGAGCAAGATGACAGAAGTGTTCCTCGGCTCCTCTGTGCAGGAGACGATGCTTCAGTGCCACCTAGTGACTTGCACGTGGTCACTTCTGCATCTGAACTTACAGAGGTAGGACGACTGATGACAATACCGTGAACCCAAGCTTCCAAGAAGGGAAAGGAAACGGAGAGAAGAAAGAATGCTGAGGGCTCCTCGAACTAAATGCTTGCTTTTTTAAGGCATACTTATATTTTCTTTTCTTTATTTTCCCCACCCGTGCATTCCCGAATAGCCACAAAACAGGTATGTCTCCTCGAAGGCTCAAACTGATCGGCTGCTTACCAGAAATTTATTTTATTTTACCAATCATCTTCTGGCAGAAAACGTCTTCAAAATTAAACCTTAAGAACATCCAAGATAGAAAAAGATGGCAGGGAGGCAGGGTAGTAAATGAAGACTAAGCAGAAGTAAAGGCTTGGAGCCCAGAAGGGATATTATGAAAATTAGCAAACTGCACATGATGTGTTAGCATAATGCAAATGGATTAAACAAAAGTAGGGAAATTGACCAACCTAGAGCAAGAGCTTTCTGATAGTGACTCTGAGAAGTTCCATCCCACCCTTTGAACCGAAATGACTGTGCCCACCAAGGCTATTTCCAGGCTGCTCACTCCTCACGTCGCATCAGATGAGCACACGGAACATGCCACACGAGAACAGCGCATCCCCAAAACAGCACGCGTGCCGCGGAAACCCACGTCCTTCTCGTGCAAAGTCACAGCCTCGTGGACAAAAAAACATGTATATCAGATGATAGTTACGTGACAGAGAAAAACAAAACAGGGTAAAGGGAATGGAGAACTCCAGTAGGCAACGAGGTGGAGGGTGTTATTTTAAGGAAACCAGAGAAAGCCCCCGGAGCACATAATGTTTAAATGGAGACCTAAGGGAAGTGAGGGGACTAGCCATGCAGACATCTGCGGGAAGGAAGTTCCAAGGGAGAACAGTAAGTGCGAAGGCCCCGAGGCGGGAAGCACTCGCCTTGTTTGAGGAAAATGAAGGAGGCCAGTTGGGTGGGGGGGCGGATAGAAAGGAGGAGGAGGAGCACCGGAGGAGAGGAAGTCCCAGAGGAAACTGGGGACAGATCAGAGAGAAGGACAGAAAGGTCTGTTCTACAACAACAGCTTTATTGAGATGTAATTTATATGCCACACAATTGGTCCTTTTAATGTATACGGTTCAGAGTGTGTATTCACAGTTGTGCTATCATCGCGACTTAACTTCAGACTCCAAAAAAGAAACCCTGTACCCGTCGGCAGGCACTTCTCCCTCCTCCCTCTCCCCAGCTCCTGCCAACCGCTGATCCCCTCTACTTCTCTCTGGTTTTGCTTATTCTGGATGTGGAACCACATGATATGTGGCCTTTTGTCACTGGCTTCTCTCATTCAGCACGTTTTCAAAATTCACCCACGTTGTAGTATGTACCACTACGTCGCCCTTTTTATTGCCAAGTAATATTCCGTTGTAAGGACAGACCATATTTTGATCATCTAGTCATCCTGCGATGGACGTTCGGGTTGTTTCCACTTGGGGGCCATTATTAATGACGCTGCTGCAAACTTCATGTGCATGTATTGTGTGGGCTGGATTTTCATTTCTCTTGGAACTGCTGAATCATACAGTAACTCCATTTAACATTTTGAAGAACCACGGGAAAGTTTGCGCAGGGGAGTAACATGATCTGAATTTGTTTGTTTGTTTGTTTTTGTTTTTGAGTGTCACTTTGGTTTCTTTCATGTAGACAGAGGCAAATAAAGAAGCAGGAAGAAGGGTTAGGAAGAAATTGCAGTGATGGAGGACAGAGATGCTGGTAGCCTGGAGATGAATGGCAGACGTAGGGCTCGTGAGAAGTGGTTGGATTCTAAATATACTCTGAAGACAGACGCACCAGAATTTGCTAATGGCTGACATGTACAATATGAAAGGAAGAGTGAGGGCTATCCTTAAGAATCTGGCCTGAGCAGTTGAAAGGATGAAGTTGCCACGTACCAAGGTAGAGATGACTTGGAAGAGGAATAATAAATATTCGTTCCCTCCCCACTCCCTCTGGATGTTCCCCACACCCCACTGTCCCTGCAACGCTTGCTCAGAAGCAACTGCCATGTTCCTTGTTTTGCCTATCCCTTTCAAAACAGTCTGTGCCATCGCTCCGCTCAAACCTCCATCAAAGTCCCTTCAGAGCTATTCTGGACATTTTACTTTTGTAAGCGACAAATCGAATTCCAACTGGCAAGAGTGAGGGAAAAAAACACAAGAACCAAAAGCTACAGTAATTAAATAACTCTTGACGAGATCCATTGTAGAAATGGTTTTTGAAACCACGTCTGCCAAGTGCCCATTCAGAAGTGCCTCAGTTTAGGAGAATAGGGGCATCGGAGAAGAGGGAGCCGTGGTCCAGGAGGCCGACCAAACCCGACCCTTCAAACATGATGGGTGAAAAGAAAGGGCACTTTCTTCTCTGGTACCCTCCAGACCAAGAACCCAGGTTATTCAATGTGGTGTCATTTACATCCTTAGATATCGCAGTGGCAAATATTTTATCGGAAACTAAGAAGGCGGAAGAGAAAAAAAAAAGAGGAACCTGAGGCGGGAGACAGCTGGGCTCGAAACACAAAATGTGTTTAATCGCCCCCATCACATACCTTTTCAAAGCAGCCAAAAACGTGTCTACGTACACTAACACTCAGCGACAGCGCAACCTCTGTAAGCTGTGATCTCTGCCCCATTTGAAGGCCCCACTCGACATCAAAATAAACATATTAAATCGTACCCACATTTCACAATAAAAAGTTTCTCTGCGATGGAAAAAGACGAGTGGATTTTTATAATTTTGCATTTGATTTCATTTGGCTTTAAGAAACGCACTGCTGATGGACTGTAATTTCTCAGCGATCGCCGGGCATACTTGAGAAATCTTGAGAAATCAGAAAATCCAACGTCTAAATGAGTCTCGAACGTAGTAAGATTTTATGAAGACTAAACGTTTCAATTTAGGTAAAGCTACAGTTTATAAACATTTAATTAAACGTCTATGCATTTAAGTTCTACAATTTTAGGGTTGGAATTTGGAATCAATACATTTTTTTTTCAGGCCTCGTCCATTTTTATAGACTCCTAAAAAACTCTGGCGGACACTGGGAGCTGCTGAGTTCTGGCCAGTGAAATATGCACAGAAGTGGCGAGGGCCACTTCCAGGTCTGGCCCTTCCAAAATTCTTAAACGTGCTTCTGCCTGTGAGAACTGGCTGGAATAGAGAGAGCCTAAGTGACCTTAAGGTACTGGGGTGGCAGAGCCTCCAATCTGTTTACCTACTTGTTAACGAGCCAAAAAATAAATTTTTATTCTTTTTGAGGCAATATACAAGATTTTGACATGATTTTTGCTCCAGTAGGAACCTACCTACTTTACTATAAAACCCACGATGTCTCTAGTGTCTCATAGATAAATGACCCTGATTAATGATTTACACCTGCATTTTTTTATCTGTGCAATTACTAATTCTTAATAAAAATAATAGCTAACAGTGTATAACAGTTACTATGTACGAGGTTCGGTTTTAAATGCTTGACATAAATTAATTCATATAATCCTCATAATACTCCTCAGTGGGAGTTACTATAATTATCTTCACTTGACAGATAATAAAACTGAGGTATAGAGAAATTAAGTAACCTGTCCAAAGTCACACAACTCATAAGTGGCAGAGCCGGGACTCGAGCCCAAGCAGTAGAGATGTGGCATCTGTGCCTCTGTTACTATGCTATCGATGTGGACAAAGACGAAACACTTGAATTCCAGAAGAGCTTGGTTTTCCTCTTTCTCGTCCAGAAGAAGACGAGATAAATGGACATAACAGAACATTCCGCACTAATTCCGCCACGTTTGTGCAATGATTAAAGAGAACTTCACTAACTCCGGATGGTTATGATGTTCCAATAAAATCCTGACTTTGAAAAGGCAGCCCCCGCCCATGTGGGTAGAGAGGTCCAAAAGTCAGTGGAATGACAGCCTTGCTTTCATGAAAATGCAAACGCCTCTGAGAGCAGCTAATGAGTAAATCTGTACTTTTCCAGAGAAGCACAGATTAACTTCCTCATGGGTTAAATGAGCTGAATATCGGATGAGGACATCCAAAACAAACAGTCACGGACTGGTGGGAGCCAGGGGTGATGTGGCCAAATGCACACTTGAGGATGAATTCCAAATGTGGTCACGAACGTTTTCCTGATTCAAAATAAACAAAGAAACAAGGCAAGTTTTGACATGGACAAGACATTTGAGATCATAAAAAAAAAGCAGCAGCCTCACCAACAGGCCACAAGTCTAGATTAAATGCATATTTCAGATGACTCACAAACCACCCCCAAAATGACCCTGTGCCTGTAGGCCAAACTGAGGCCATTTCTCCACTTACGAAGCTGCCTACCCATTCCGCCGAGGTCCTGCCACACCGAGTTGCCCCTCAGTGTAACAACCTGGTGAACCTACGAGAAGCGTAAGATTCCCCCTTGTATCATCCACTAGAATAAGAAATAACTATTTCACCTTCTATGGCAAAAGAGCCACAAGCCCATTTCCCGGCATTATCCCCTAAAGGCAGAACCGACTGGCAGTCACAATGCTGAGTCAAATGGCATTTACCTCTTCTGAGCCGGCTACTTACCAGGAACGTTAACATTTATCACCTCTGCTAACTGCAAAGGATTTAAAACCTGAGCCCCATCTGGCAACTGATGAAGAAGACAGGCAGCTACGGAAATGGTCAAAATTCACGGGGCCTCTTTTGGGCGTAACCATGTGACGGATACATGATTGAAGGATGTCAAGTCCTGAGACCATTTTAGAAAAGACATAGAATTGGCTCTATGACAAGCGTGGAAGGAAATCCCAAATGCTGAAGACGTCGATCAGTCCCTAGCATCTACCTAAATGGTATGCAGTGCCTTGACCCGTGCTGGGTATTATGGCTGAAGAAAAGGAGTTTGCAGCTAATGTTGTCAGAGCAGCCAACAGTAGCCAACACTGGCCAAGCGTCTCCTAGGTATCAGGTACTATGCCAAGTGCCTTAGCCCCTACTAACTCATTTAAACCTCGAATCCACCCATGATCAGTCCAGCCAGAATTTCCAGGCACAAGGGGAAAATATGTGAATTATTACAATAGAAAGTCAAACTTTTATGCGAAACTATTATTTTTGAATGATTTCTAGGGATT
>JAQQSQ010001830.1:0-11867 GCA_028627145.1 Eidolon dupreanum
AGGCCGTGCTCCGAGCATGCGAGGCACACCTCCCGCAAGTCACCCCTGCAGTCCCAAAGTCGTCCTACAGAGATGCTCAAAGTTAACAGGGCTTCCATTAATTAAATTTTAACCTTTAAACTGCTCACGCATTCGCCAGGTGTCACCAATTGCAGCTGTGAACGTCTGACTACACAAAAAGTTGCTTTTAAGAAAAAGCCTTTCATCTGCGTGATTCAGAAAACTCATTAGCAGGCTCGAAAGCCTGCAGATGAAAGGCAGAGCCAAGAGTGAACGAAGATGGAGCGGCCTCCCTCTGACCGTGTGGCCATAGAGCGGGCCCACCCCTGGCATTTGCAGGGCTCAAGGCCAAGGTGCAAATGGAGGTCTATATCCTTTAGGTATAATACTTGCAAGTAAAGATGAAAGTAAGAGACTGAAGATATGTTCTTCCCTCCTACCTTCGTAATTACCCCTTCGTAATGATCTGGATGGCTACAGTCCTCAGCCAGTGATGTCTCGCCTTCTTCCGAAGGAGGCATAATCCCACGCTGTGATGAATCTCATGCAAAGATGAGTGGACTCTGCAGGCCACACGTCCAAGCCCTGCCCACGTCCCCACACTGGCCACACCTCACATCCAACAGTCCGCCTTCTGTACGCTGGAACCCAGAAACAGCACGGGCTGCAGGCAACTGACTCAGAGCCATTGTGTGGGGGATTCCAGGATCCCAAATATCTGGGGTGTGGTCTAGAAGGGCCAGTTCCGGGGGTCGGGTGGACACAACCCATTAGCACCTCACCTCCTGGGGAGGGGTGTAGCTGGAAGACCAGTAATTCTTGGTTGGATGGAAGTCACTTCCTGGTGATCATCAAGAGAAAACGAATCAGGATGTATAGGGGCTCCAGCCTTTTGTGGTCAGTGGTCCTCCAGGTGGGAAGGCAGAGGGGGTCTAGACCAGTCCAGGAGGCTGATCCAGCAGACCGAGCTTCCCAAACGACTTGTAAGAAACAATCTGCTTTTGATAAAGGAAATGCCTGAGGCTTAGAGTAATCCCTCTAAAAAAAACCAAGAAATTACCTCTCCAGCATGAGAAACTTCTGCAAAGCTTTTACCCGACTTCCTGCGATGACAACCGAGCGTGCGTCGGCACCCTCCTCCTGGTCAAAGCCCGGTCGGTGCATGTTCTATGTCTCATCACCGTCAGGTTCTGGGTGGGGAGCTGCCGGGGGTCTTCCTGATGAGACCATAGCTGTAGACTCCTGGACACACAACGCGCGCACACACACACACACACACACACACTCACACACTTCTATAGCAGCCAAGCAGGAAAGGTAGATGACAGAGCCTCCAACTGAAGACATAGCCTATCAATGGATACGGTCCAAAACAGGGATCCATTTCTAAATCATTCACTCATTCATTCATTCTTTCATTTATGCATTCATTCCAGCAACGAATATTTATCAAGAGTCTACTAGACGCCAGACACTACAAGGTGCTGGATTTGCCCATCACTGGCCTGGGCACTGGACAGACCAAACACGGCCCCTGCCCTCAGGGACTTTCAGCTAGTAGAGGAGAGAAGGTGATTTTCAGTACGAGTTGAAATAAGCAGTGGGTCGTATGGACAGATCCGAATCGCTGACTGACTCACAGGGCTGGCGGGGGTGGGGGGAGGAGGGGAGGGGGAGAGGCGGGCAAGTAGCATCCCTGTCTCACAGTGCCTGACGGTCTTAGACGGACGACACTAACTGGGACCGTGGCTGACCCACCAAATAGAACCTGAGTGATCTTCACATAGGAAGCTGTCACTACTGCATCGGCGAGTGCCACAAATACGTACGTCACGTAGCGCTGAGCTGGCAGTGAGGACGCTGAACAATGAGCCGCATCCCGAAGGTGCTCGGCAGCCGGGAAACTACTCAGGTGTAAGTCGCCCGCACCTGGCAGCCAAGGCCAGGACCTCGGGACTAAAGAAGGGCTCTGGGAGTTCGAGGACTGTGTATGTGTAAGACGACCAGCTTGGTCCGGTGACTGTTGGGACCATAGGACTAGCATTTCTGTCGACATCTGTAATTGACCCTGTTTATAGTTTTTCAGCCGTGGACCTTGGTTTTAAAAAGTTTCATCCACCAAAATTTTCATTTTCCCCTTTTCTAAATAGTTAATATGGCCCAAGACTCCAGGCGTCTGTGTGTTTGCTAACCAATGTCTTCTTGCTCAATTTACATCATTTTGACCACCAGTAAAGAAACTGTGTGCAGTGAAATATCAAGGCAGGATTCTGAAGCCCTGAGAGATGGCATCGGACCACCCTAAGTCCTTAATGCAGTGGCCGGCTACAGAGATACTTAGGGAATACGCTTCCGGGCCCATCCCTAAAGTCAAGAGTCTCTCTGGAATATTTTAACCAATCTTCATAGCTTGAGAACTATGAATTTCATCAGAGAGAGTCCATTTCTCGCATCTGCTATGCTAATTAGCAAACGACTGATTTCACCGATGAAAACCTCTGCGGAAATGTTAGCAGCATCTGGCGTGCATCAGAAATACAGTGCTAATTAAGGCAACTGTCGTCGTTAGCTCCGGAGTGTGGCCTTTCCGATAAAATGTTAGGTGATCACCCCGAAGCCTGAATTCCTGATGAGGGCATTGGCAGCTTTTAGAGTGTAGGTTAAAAGACGTACACTTCTAGAGCACGTTCTCTCCACTGAAGTATTTTAAAGAAAACTATCGTTGTTACCGTGCCGTCCAGGTGAAGACTTCATCCATCCATGTACCAAGCATCGCCGAGTCTGAGGGAAAAGCAGCAAAAGACTCGCTTTCTCATGGAGACGCTCTATCCCAGGGGAGAGAAACTTCACTGTCATGTTCTATCTCCGTTTAGCTGATTTCTAAACCATTTAGAAGCATTCCGGGGTCCTCCTGGGTTTCGTGAGCACGTGTACAGCCATGCTTGGTTTTGAGGAAGAGAGGTGGGGAGCCAGGGCACCCCCAGAAGATGGAGCGGGCAATGCTCAGCCTTCAACCTCGACTGTCCCTCCCAGGAACAGCGAGGATGTTTGCACACCACAGAGTGGGCTCCAGGAGCAGGTACGATTGTTCTCTCGTTAGCCGACCTGATTTCAGGCCGTGACTTTATGCCACGACTCTGGTACCTGCCCGGAAGTGGTACCCCACCTACCCGCGCTGCCCCCGCCCACCCCGTGTGCGAAATGCATCGAGCATCACTGCCTTTCCCACGCTGGCCAGCACTGAGAACCCCACTTAATTAGCTCCCACAAACGAGGGGCTGAGCAAACTCGGAGCAAACGCCTTTCGTCTGAAATCGGATGCAGAAACCCCTGTCAGCATCAGCATGGCCTTGTTCCAGAGAACAAGTGGAAGGGCAGAGCCACCCTCTCGGTCAGGGAGGCAGACGCTGGAGAGAGGGTCACGTGACTGTCCAGGGTCAGGTGTTGCCTGTGGACGCCGGGATTCAGAGGGATCGCCATTACCAGCCACGGGAGTGCGGCTGATCAAATTAAGGGAGCTTTTTTTTTTTTTTTAATTGAATTATGCCCGCAATGGAAACGGTCTTGCTAATGCTTGAGGAAAGAATTACACCCAGTCCATAAAGCCCAACATTTTTAAACCCAATTTTGCATAATATTCCAAAGGTTAATTCAAGATCTCTCTTCCAAATAGGAAGTTCACCACAGCCAACGGGAGGAAGGCATCTGCGGACCAACCGGGCTTTATCAGTCTGGAAGAGTTCATCAGTTTTAATTAGCGTAATCGCGAACGTTGCACTAACAGTTTAGTGAAGGCAGGTAATTACTCACACATCCACTGTGTTAGATGGAAAGATTAGAATTCATTTTCCAAGACGATTAGCGTTTTGCCAATTAAAAGAATCCCTTCTCGCTGCCAGCAGCCGTGTGACCTCACTCACCCAAGATCATTTACATGAAACAGGTTTTGCATGGGAAGATGGAGCAGAAAGAAATGAAGAATTAGGGCCATGCTCATTCTCGGGGTGCAGCAAGCGCATGGTGCTCCACGAGTTTGCAAGGTCTCGCTCCACGTGCATAGTCATTCGCTTGCATCCCTGAATTATGCCCTCGGCTGCAGCGATGAAAAGATGAAAAAGCTAGTGGAAGATGAGGCCAAAAGGAAGCCGGGAGGAGTCAGGCATGATGGTAGTTGCCAGGGCCTGATAGTTGGGCCAGCACGGGGAGGTGGCGGCTGGCGCCATCCCAAGGCCCAGGAGCTCCCTGAAGCATGAAGCTGCATCTCTCGGCCCCCGGCCCCCCTACTGACTTCCGCTGCAGGCTGGGTACCACCATGGTGCCTCAGCTCAGCTGCTCAGCTTACGAGCCTTGGGCAATACAATCCAACCGCTCTCTAGCACCTTGGATCACCAGGTCTGCCACCAGAGGTCCTCTGTCTCCTGGCCACTTGGAATCTGTCATTTCTAACCAGCCCATCGCTCCTTATACTTGGCTCCTTGCACCTGCTGTTCACGCTGTTGGCAGACCTTTTGCCTGTTCTGTTACAGCATTCACCCTTCACGCTTCGCCCGGCGTAAACGTCACTTCGCACTGACCGGAATGGCTGTCTCCCCCATTTGAAGTGTCAGAGCCCCGCTGCATCCCGCATTTTTGCATCCTATTCTAATCTTACACAAACTCGTAGTGAGCTACTGAGGCAGGAACGAGGATCTTACTCTGCTCAGGACGCTCAGCCCCTTGCATGTGGTGGGCGGTGAGCACATTTCTGTCAAATGGCTTCATGAAGTGTAGGCATATCCCCTCACCAGCCTCGTGGTGTCTCAGCCCGGGAGGCCCAGACTCCTGAACATCACAGAGGTGGGAACAGAGACCTTGAATTTGCTACACACTAGTTCCCTTCCCTGCATTTATGGCTAAAGGGTAAGTCAGACGCATTGCTAGCGGGATTCACGGGCCCGGTGGCTGTGCAGGATGGTGACAGCAGCCTGCCCAGGGGCTGCCCTCCAGGAACAGGACAGGAGCTTCTGGAAGGGCCCCTATAGCTCAGACTCCAGGTCTGCACACTCCCAGGGGGGACGCAGAAACCGGCAGCTCGGGCCGGCAAGGGGAGCTGGCCAGGCCCCACTGCCGGCCACACTCTGAGCCCGAGGAGACAAACTCTGGCAGCCGCGGGGGTGAGTGTGAATGTGTGAAAGGCAGGCCCAGGCCCTTGTCCTCTGTGCACCAAAGCCGTGGGAGGGGGTCAGGTGCCCACAGGCACCTGAAGACCAGAGGGGCTTGGAGAGCCAGGGCAGAGGGACACGCTGCACCTGAGGGCGTCCCCGGAGACCACTGCCTGGGGCTCCGGCACAGCTGCACCTCCGCTGGACAGCCCAGAAAAAAGGGCTCGGGGATGGAGGAGGGCGCCGGGGACGGGACGACTGCGGGTGGGGGTGCTGGACGGGGTGGCGGCTGCTGCTGCGCTCAGAGTCAGAGGCATGAAAATGGGACCCAGCCCTTCCCTTCGCGACCTCAGGCCAGGACCACAGGGAGCCCGTTTCTTCGTCTGCAAAATACGAATCACAGTCCTCGCGCCACAGGGAGGGCCCCTGTGGAAACCACAGTTGGCGATGAGCAGACCGGTGTCCGTGCCACCGCCCCGAGAAGCATGGTGTCCACTTGGCCGGTGGCTGTGCTTCCGCCGCCCGTGGGGTCCGCCCGTAGCAGCTGCTCAGGGAACGCGTACTGAGACCTAGTTAGAAGGTGCCCTCGCAGCTCCTGGTGTTTGGGGGGGCATTTGTGGGGCACACTGCCACGAGCAACAAAAACTCGGGAGAGGCCCACGGTGGAGGCTGCCTGGGGGCGGTCCCCTGAGAAGCTGCTGGCGGGGCCAGGTCCCAGGTGAGGCTCCCTCCCTGGGAGCCGCGGCCCCAGGGCACGCGGGCAGCGCTGCGTCCCATCACTGCCTTAGGAGAAGGGCGCCCAGAGCCCCACAAGCCCTGACGGGACGGACAGGTGGGCACTTGCTGAAATGGTGTTTTAAAGATAATAGCCATGATACGCCGTGGGGGAATAATCCAGTGACATCCGATGCCTGCACATAAATATCGGCAGCATCAAAAAAGCAAAAAAGAAATGTATTTTTTGGTCCTTTACAACTAATGACCATCCTAATGCATGTTATTGGAGAGGGAAATTGCCTCTTTGTTTGAGTATCTTATTAAAGAATCAGAAAGGCATGAATATTGCATTTTCTCGGACTGAGTTTCCGGAGTCTCAGCCACCCAAGATATCTATCATGTCTCTCATTTTTCTTTTTGATTAAAAAAAAAAAAGAAATGCTCCATGAGGTTTGGAAAATCTCTTCTTGCAGGAGGAATCTTTTGAGGGAACTTCTGTTTTTCCTTGGGTCAATCCAGGTTCTATACTGAAATGAAGTGGCGTAGAGAAGACTTACAGTTAGTTTTCCAACATCTAAATCTGGGGAAACAGCCAAAACAATTTTGTCTCAAAATTATTTGTTAAAACTTAATAGTAAGTGTTGATGCAGACGCGGAGAAATTGACCCCCTCTCACGTGACCGACGGGGACGGAAAATGGTGCTGCCACTTGGGAAGCGGTGGGTGAGGACGTTTTAAGGCTTGGAGTTTGGTCTCCCTGCCCTGGCCGGTGGCCTGGCGCTGCAAACAGCAGGGGACCCCGGCCAGGTGGAGGGACAGCCCGCGGCCACTAACGCTCCTCTCTCTCTCTCTCTCCCCGCAGTATGTGTCCGGCCGCCGGGCTGTCCCGCAGAACGCACCGGAGCAAGGCGGCTGCGCGCACCGCCACGCCGCGCACCACCCGCCGCCGCACCGCGCGCACCCGCGCGCGCACCCGCCGCCGCACCCCCGCCGCGCGCGCCGCCAGGGCGCGGAGCCGCGCGCCGCCCGGGCGCCCCCCTGCGCGTGCCCCTTGTTCTCCTGCCCCTGGGAAGGCCACCTGGAGGTGGTGCTGTCGCACCTGCGGCAGGCGCACCGGGTGGGCGTCCTGCAGGGGGCCGAGATAGCCTTCCTGGCCGCGGACCTGCACCTGCCCGCCCCGGCGGACTGGGTCATCGTGCACTCCTGCCTCGGCCAGCACTTCCTGCTGGTGCTCCGCAAGCAGGAGAGGCACGAGGGCCACCCGCAGTTCTTTGCCACCATGATGCTGATCGGGACCCCCACCCAGGCCGACTGCTTCACCTACCGCCTGGAGCTCAGCAGAAACCATCGGCGTCTCAAGTGGGAGGCCACCCCGCGCTCGGTCCTCGAGCGCGTGGACTCCGTGATCACCGACGGGGACTGCCTGGTCCTCAGCACCGCGCTGGCCCAGCTCTTCTCCGACAACGGCGGCCTCGCCATCGGCATCGCCGTCACCGCCGCCGAGGCCTGCTCCGCGCAAGCCGAGGTGTGAAGCGAGAGGCCGCCCCGCGCGCGCGCGCAGCGCCACCCCGCACGAGGACGCGCCCCTGCGACCCCCCCAACGCCGGGGCGGGGGCTCCTCTTTACTCTCCTTGTCCCTGCCCCCTTCCTCCCTCCCTCCCCACCTTCCCCCCTTCCTTCTCCCGGCTCAGGTACTTAGAGGTATTGAGTGTTTGTCTGCCACGGCATTGCATTATGCAAGCATCCTGTGATCCAAGATCTCGGTGTGACGCTTGTCCTGATTAGTTGGCATCGTTTTATAGAACATGTTAAATAAGATTCGATCAGAATGGTTACTTCCCGCCACCCCCAAGTCCCTTCTGAAATGAGCAGAGGCCGCCAAGCCCACCAGGCAGGCTGTTGGGTGGAAAGGAGCTCTGGTCTCCACACCTTGTCTTCTCCTCTTTTCAGTCTATTTGGGGCCAAGCTCCCTCCGAGGTGTGTGGGAAGGGGGCCTGGCCAGCTCGGAGGTATTTCAGACCAAACGGACACAATTCCGGCACCTTCCGAGGAGCCCCAGGGTCAGGGAGAAGCTTCTGGGTGTGAGGAGACGGCGTCTCCTCCCAAGGCCAGGGTGCCAGGCTAGAGGGGATCGTGGGGCTCAGGGGAGCGGGCAGATCTGAACTCCCTTTCGGTGGCTGCGGCGGGCTTGCTCTCGGCCTCTGCTACCTTCTCCTGCTCTGGAATCAAATCCTCAGGTTTTTGGTGCTTTCTTGGAAACCTCTTCCCTTGAGCAAGCAGTGAACAAGGAAAGAGAAGCAGCTGACAAAATGAAGGATAAAGTGAACCTCCCCCTCTGAGGTGGGGGCCCTCTCGCCTCAGAGTTTTATCGTCATGTTATACTCCCTTGGACGCTTTCCTATCACTCAAAGAATCCACTGCGCTCTTGATATTTCATACACGACTCACCATCAGACACAAGGAGCCTGGAGGCTGTGCCCAGGTGCCCTGACCCAGAAGGCTGGCCAGTCCCTCGTACACCTGGGACGGCCCCCTCTCCTGTCCTCGCTCTCCGAAACGCGCCCAGGGCCCTGCTCGGCACGCAGACACTGCCACTGGCCGCGTGGGCACCCCGCGCCCTGTGCCGGGTGGGCGGAAACCGCGTGGCCTCTGTGCAGATGGCTCTCTCTTATTTGGCTGTCAGAGCGATTCATTAGCATCTTGGGCAAGTCCCTCGGGTATGTGAAGAAAACGAGCACGTTTAGTCCACTTCCACTCTTCAACTGAAGGTGGAGAGCCTTCCCAGGAGGCCCTCCGCTCCCTCCTTTTTGTCACTTCGGTTGTGCCCTTGGCCACTCTCCAGTCACTGCAGAAGCATGAAGCCCAAACCCCACGCAACACTCATTAGAACCGAGTGGGCCTCTCGCCAACCGGATGTCGCCTCCTGCCCCATTCCCTCGCCCTCTGCTGGATCCCGGCGGGCCTCCAAGTGAGCACTTAGTTTCAGGCAGCTTGCCCTGCTGGCCCTCGGCCATCTTTCTCCTCCAGAAGTGATCGGCCCTGGCACACAGCACCCGCCCCTGAATACCCAGATGCCCTCCCGCCACCCACGCTGCCAGCCCGCTCCACCAGCACCAGAAGGACAGTGCCGGCCGAGAGAACACCCAATAACAAGCCTCCTCTAGTCACACAGTAATTGCTGGGACCCTGGAGCTGAGGTTTCCCTGTTGAGGCCAAGAAATATCGTGTCACTGACTGAAGTGAACGACAGGTCAGCGGTCCCAAGAAAGAGGCTGTAAACTCCTTCCTCTTATAGCACAGTCAGAATGTCCTGCCAGGTGCCAGCCACGTCCCTCAGTCCACAAGAATGGGCAGGGACAAGCTGAGGCCGGCTGGCCAGCACTGGCCCACTGGGCTTGTCACTTTATCCCCACGCCCTTCCCTGGAAGCTGAGTCCTCCTTGGCCGCAAGGCTGTCTGTCACAAAGGGCTCCCCCGTTTGAGTGTCAGGTTAATCTTCATCAGCGTTCTCAATACACTAAATAAATCAAGATTTGGAGACGTGGAATGATGACCTTCCCAAAGTCACACACCGGGCGGTCGGGACCACGACTAGAACCCGGTAAACTCGGCGGCTAACTTGGCATTCCTGCAACAGGAAGACTCACCCAAAAGGTTCAGCAACACTCATCAGCGACTGGCCCACGGGCCTCAGGGGCCCCTAGGCCTTAGGTCTGGGACGCTTGGGGGAGCAGGGAGAGAGGGGTGCTCTGAGAGGCATCTCGGCTTGAAGAACTGGTCAACCTCGAGGCAGGGGCAGAGCCGGGATGGGGGCCTTGTGGGAACTGGCTTGTGGAGTCCTCAGTACCCTCGGCCTCTTTCTGTGTCCCATCCATCACCCACTCCAGGCTCCTCGTTCTTGGGTTCCCAGGGGTCGGTCCTGTGCGGAGCTCTGGGATCTAGTTGGCTCCTTGCCACCCAGGTGCTGACTTAACGACTCACCCTCGAAAGAGTCTATGCATTTTAAAAGTACACCTAGGGAGACAGCCGCGCTAAATAGCAAGAGATGAGTTACCAGGATCTGAACTTCTGGCATCTTTAAGAGTGACCTTTTCAGGAGGTGTGGAGAGGAGGGCATCTCTGCCCCTGAGGCTGACCCTACATACGTGGTCGATGCAGAAATGAAGGTCAGACCATAACAAAGAAGATCGTCTTTCACAATCGGGTCTCTGCGTAACCTTGCGTCTGAGACAGGTCCCGTCCCTACCTGCAGCTACTGTGGACATTCCAGGAGTAGGTCGGGTCCATGATAATAGTAGTACTCATGGCTACCACTTATTGACAGTCTATCATGTGACCCAGCGGGCTAACCACCTGGAGTACATTATCTCATTTAATTCCCATAACAACCTTATGAAGCACGTGTGTCGTTGTACCCACGAGAAACCCAAGCTAAGAGAGATCAGACGCTTGTTTAGGGTCACACAGCCAGCAAACGGCGAGCTGGTCCTGACACCCAGCATGCCCATCTCCGAAGTCCAGGCTTCCGACCAATGCCAGCCACGTGATCTGAGTGAGTTCCTGGGCCCCAGGCTCAGAACCAGTCTGACTCGTAAAGTCAGACCGGCACAGAGGCCTTTTAGTACGAAACGTACCCTTTCACGTCTCCCATTTCTCTCTTTTCCAGGAGTCAAGACAGCGGTGTGCTAGAGGTGGCTTGCACACCAGTTGTTAATTTTTTTTAGGAATCTTGCGAGCCGATTGTTAAGCACAGCCATCATTAAAAATTAAATTACACCCAACTCTAATTGAAAAATGTTAAAAGTTATTTTAAAAAATTAAATGACAGCAATGTACAGTTAAATAACATATTGGAAAAGCCAAGGTCATAAGTACTTGAAACTCATCGCTTCCTAGTTACTCCGCCACCTTCTCTTTCCTGAGCTCCACCCTCGTGCCTGTGCGGCGGACGCACTGCGCAATGCCGTCCTGCGATACACGCCCCTGCTCCATATTTAATGTCACACTCGAAACTGATGGTCGCGTTTACGCCGTGGACACTGGCAAGTGCTGTAACCTGGGGCTTTCTCCGTCAGGGAGCTGGTCGCCGAACGGTACCCGCCCAGGGCCGCCGGACACCTCTGACTCACGCAGCAGGGCGCCCCTTGAGAAGGAAAACAAGCCTGGCGACCACGCGGAACAGGCACGGGCGGCCGCCGACCCAGTGGGACAGCGGATCACTGGACACGTACGAACTGTTCTGGAGAAGACACTCCGAGGCTCCGAGAGCACTCGCTGCCCTCCTCCAGGCCCCGCTCTGTTGCTGGTGGCCTGGGACGTTCTACCTGACAACTTTCACAGAGCGCCATGGCCTCACGAAGCCGGCCTCCCGGCCATCCCGATCCCAAAGTAAGACCACGCTCTACGAAACTGCAATCTCCCGTTACTCGTCCTTATAGGTCACCTTCCTTAACGCTACACGCAGACCAAAACCCAGTCGAAAGAAATATTTTACTTTGACGTTAGAGATTGGAAACACCCCAGGCCTAAGAAGGGCACAGCGAGCGAGCGGTCATTTCAAGCATCGTGGGACAGGCGTGAGCAGCTCTTCCGTAGCTCAGAGCAGGGGCACGCATAAAGAACGGAGCCCAGCGCCTGGCCTTCCTAAACCGGCCCAGCAAGGACTAGCTTCGCGGTCCCAGGCCTGCCCTGAGCAATGCTCTTTCTAAATGAAAGGCGTGGTTCTTACCAGGGCAGGCCCCACGGCGGCTGCAGGCTGAGCACCTTGCGGCAGGCACAGTCTCCCAGGGCAAGAGTGAAGCGGTTCCTCTGGATCCCAGCGGTTTCGGTGTAAGGGATGGAAGAGGCGAGGCTCGCTGACGCTTCCACGTGGGGCCCGTTTCCGGGGGAAGGCGAAGGGACTGTGGACTGGGCACCCAGAATCGTGCTCTGATTCAAGGTCAGCTACCAGCAGCATCAGGAGTGAAAAAGAGTCTCCCGGCGGACGGCTGGCCCTTCGCGTCGTCTGCTC
>JAQQSQ010001831.1:0-11865 GCA_028627145.1 Eidolon dupreanum
CCAGGGCTCTGCTGCCCTTCCCCTGGAGCCCCCTCGCGCTGCCTGGCAGTTTGGGATTTCTGTGGGTTGGCGACGCTGACCTTACATTCCTAGTTTTCCTCCACTGTCCTCCTTCCTGGGAGAATGAGAAGTGACCGCTTTCTCAATCCACTCCCAGAAAAATGCTACCTTCTGATTTATCTCAGATACATGTCAACTCAGATGTGTCACTGATCCCAGGGCAGATGTGGCATGCAACTGCTCTTAGTGCACAGATGCCCGTTAGGCACAGGGCTCGTGCCCCAGCCAATCAGATGCAGGGCTCGTGCCCCAGCCAAGCCAATCAGATGCAGGGCTCGTGCCCCAGCCAGTCAGATGCAGGGCTCGTGCCCCAGCCAGTCAGATGCAGGTAACTCCCCTGGGCTGCACACCTTTTCTCTGGCTCTTGTCTTTTTTTCTTTCTCATACAGCCACCTTCTCTGTTAAGCCGTGGAATTGCGAATTAAAAGTTGCTCATTCGTTGGAGTTGATGTCTTCTTTAAAAAATGCGCAGGATAAAACGTGACTCACGCACGCATTGTCTTTCTAGGTTTGTGGGTAACACTGAAATTACTCCCTGGCGATATCCATCAGATCAGGAAAGAGTTTCCTCATTTGGTGGATAGAACCACCGCGGTGGCTCGGAAAACGGGGTTCCCGGAGATCATCATGCCAGGTGAGCACTGTTCCCTTCAGGTTCCGGAGCGTGGGGCGGACTGGCCGGCGTTTGGGGAGGCCACGTAGCTGGCCATGCAGAGCGCCACGTGGGCCATGATCTGTTGGAGCTCTGGCAAGGGAGGCTTGAGTGTGTGGCGCGTGTGGTGCATCATTTCTGCAGGCGCCACTTCTGTGGGCAGAGGGAGGGCTGACCTCCCGGGTTCAGGCCGAGGGGAGGCGGCTTTGCTTGGTTAGAAATACTCGGAAGGCCTGATGGGAAGTGACACCTGACGTGACAGTAACAGAGACAAGAGGGCGAGGAAGCATCTACCAGCCTCCCAGCCCTGAGGACTTGGGGTGGTTTCTGTCCCCGGCTGGGTAACCGTCCACACTCTCTCAGCTGCCGTTCGTGTGCCCTGTCCTGCCGTCGCCCGAAGCCCGGCTGACAGGGTCGCGTGCACGGGCCGGGTGAGACTGAGTCGGGACGTGAAGGTGACCACCAGAGGCTGTTTGGAGAGCTGTGTGGCACTCGCTCTTAGGCTCTGACGGATGGAGGGCTTGCTGAGGGCTGGCTCCCTCCGGGACCAGAGCCGCCTCTCCGTGGTCGTAGCGTAGGGTCCCTGCGATGCCTCTGGGCCCCACTGACGCCTGTGACAGCCGAATCCTCCGGAACATGTTCAAAGTGGAGGGAGTACAGTTCAGGCCCCCTGGTAGGTTGTGGCTTACACGTGTACCGCAGCGGTCCACAGCCTTGCACCCCATCCTTTGGCCCCAGACATGACAATGCAGAACCTGGCTCTCACTTTGAGTCCCACCTTAGTGACTCCCTGGCTCTGTGGCCTGGGCAGCTTATCTGATCTCTTAGCTACGGCCACCTCATCTGAAGAATAAGTTAATGATTCCTACTTATAGGACTGGCTGGAATTAGGATGCTATAGGGCAGGGGTCCCCAAGCCCTGGGCCGTGGACTGGTGCCGGTCTGTGGCCTGTCAGGAACCGGGCCGCACAGCAGGAGGTGAGCGGTGGACCAGCGAGCGCAGCTTCATCTGCATCTGCAGCCGCTCCCCAGCGCCAGCATCACCGCCTCAGCTCCGCCTCGGATCATCAGGCGTCAGCTTCTCACAAGAGCACTGGTCCCTGGAGCCACGAAGGTTGGGGACTGCTGCTTCAGGTTATAAGTAACAGAAAACAAAGGCCAACTCCAGTGGCCGAACCCCGAGGATGCTTATAGGCTGGCTCGTGGAGGGACAGGGACGGAGCCAGCTTCCAAGTCAGCCTGGACCAGTTTCGCTGCCGCTCCCTCTGCTGAGTTGTCTCCTCTGCTTACTGACTTCCTCCCCTGCGGACAGGCCTCCCCGGCTCCTATTTTCTACCCAAATCCCAGTGTCCTGAAAAACAGGGAGGGCCTTCCGCCCAGCGTTTCCAGACAAGGAGCCGGAGCATCGGTCCAGCCGGAGCATTCGGGTCCTCCTGGCCTTGGGTTGGGACGGGCTGGGCGGTGGGGTCTGTGTGTGGGCCACCTGGGTGTCTGGGCAGGGTCAGCTCCTCCCCGCTGCAAGGGCGTGAGGGAGGTGTGGACACCCTGCAGATCCAGATAGACATCTGACCGGAACCGGGAAGGAGGAGGCGGATGTTTGCAGCATGCACCTGCCCAGTGCGCATTCCTTACGATACTGGTGGCGTTCAGGCCCAGCCACGAGTTTGCAGCTTCTTAAACCAGTAACGCAACCGCATGTTAAGATTAATCTCTTCCATTTACGTAATAGTTTTCAATTTCCAAATAACATTCGTATTAATAATCTGATTTGAGCCTCCCGAGATCTTGGGAAGTGTGTTAATATTTATCCTTTATATCTGTGGTTTGCAAATAAAGTCTACATTAGTGTAGCTTGATCTACCTGTGGATCTTGGGAGTGTACTAATTAGTGTGGGACCAATTCCTATCACGATTAAATCACAGCTTAAAGCCGCGAGGCTAATGAGCAGCGGAGATGGGGCCAGGCAGCTCCACGTGCGGCCGTGCCTGTGGCCGCCTGGCGTGGGGCTCTGCCGTGTTCTCGCGGGGAGGGGCGGCCACTCCATGCGCACGCTGTGGAAGTTATGGCCTTGTTTACTTTAGGGCAATTGGAGACATGCTCTTTCTCCTGCCTCTGTCTTTCAGGGTGGTTGTGGGTCATGGTACCCTCTGTCTGGTCAATCAATATGAAAGACGTCTGAAATTGGTTAGATCGAATCACGGTGGCCCAACCGTGCAGGAAGGAAGCGTGTCATTCAGCATGTTACGCACCCGGAACGTTTACCGCTCATATGGGTCAGGTCTGCACGCAGCACATGCACTTGGACTTTTTGGTGGCTATGTCGTCTGCACTTGAGTTCGCGGTGCAGATTTGTAGGTTGTCTCCTTTTCGCGGGTAGCACTAGGATGTCCCCCTGTTCACAGGGAGGCCCTGGGCGCCTCTGGTTCACACCGGTCACGGTTCCCTTATGACTGATGGGCTTGTGAAGGAAGTCCAAACCTGTAAAGCCATCTTGCAGTAGAGTTATGGGGAAGCCACCAGCTGACCAGCGGGCGCCAGGCACTGCGTCGGGGCTGGGGGTTCCAGCTTGAAGGAGTCGCCTCAGTCCCTGAGGCTGAGCGATCACTGACAGGTGGTGGGTGCCACGTCTTCCCCTTGGGAGAGACGGCATGGGTGGGGGGGTTTCCATTCGGAGCCCCAGCCGTCGGCCTGGGAGAGCCTGGGGTGACCCATCTTCTCATGTGTGTCTCGCAGCGACGTGCTTCTCTCTGGCCGGTCGCCCTTCTCCTGGGCCCGTGGGAGAGTATGACCCTGGGTTTACCCACCTCTCCACCCCAGCACGTGTTGGTTCTCTGGCCGATGAGGTCTCCGTGAAGCTGTCGTCACCCTTTAGGGTTATGGCTTTCGTGCGCTGATAGAATTTTCAGGCTGAGAGGTCACACCGTCTACCCTGCCTTATCCACGAGACTGTTTTGCAGTGGGCGGCTGAGGGGGCGAGAGGTTAAGTGACTCGTCCAAGGCCACACGGCTCGTTCGTGGCAGGCCCTGGACTGGCAGGCACCTCGCCTCGTGCCTGGCCCTGAGCTCCATCACCTTCCCCGTCCGTCACGGTCAGGACCAGCGGTACAGCCCTGCTCCCTTTCCCAGCAGCTGCTGAGGCTGAGGTAGCGGCCCACTGGGGGTATCATCATAACGCCTTTTACACGAAAGCTTAATTTAATAGTTGGATACATTAAAAGCCAGAATAGAGCAGTGAAAAGAAAAAAAAACAACAAGAGAAAAAAAACAAGAAAGCAAAGAGATTTCTTTTTCTTAAGGGATCCTTGTTCTTTGCCCAGAGTGGGTGGTTTGCTGCTCTGGACAGAACTGTTCTCATTGTCCCCCGTGGCTGAGCAGGTGGGTCGCCCGTGGGAGGGGTCCAGACGGACAGCAGAATGGCAGTCACCGGGCGGCGGCGCTCCCTCTGGATCACGCTGCTAATGCAGCTTGCTCGGTTTTCCCAGTCGGGCCGTTTCCAGGGGCTTCATGTCTTCCCAGTGGGAAGAAGCATCTTGAGCTCGTGAGTCGCATTTTTGTTTTTGTTTTTTTGCGCAATTTAAGACCCATCTCACTTTAAAATGCACAGGTCTGAGTCGCATGTCAGCTCTGTTGTAATAATAAAAAAGTGAATTGCACAGCTACGGTTAGTCCTCCTTCGGTTCCCTGTGGTCCCTGTTCAGGATGCTGACAGTGGCCCACCCGGAAGAAAGGACATCCATGCAGGAGGTTTCTCTCATGACCCAGCCCTGGTTCCCGATCCCAGGCAGCTCGGGACCTGGGCTTTTGGTTCGAATTCTTAATCAGCTTTTTCTTCAGCTCCCGGGTCAATTGCAGGGAAGGCCGACATCGCCAGTTACCCTTGGCGTGCCAGTCGATGTAATCTTCTTCGGCTACCGAGTCTCGGATGGCCGCCGCCAGGGGTCTATCCAGGGCTGGCGACGTGGGTTGCAGTGGTGGCCGCTGGAGACGGGGTGGGTCCTGACAAACCCCATGACAGCGTTCGAGCTGCTCTGGGCACCGACTACCCAGGAGAGTGGGAGTCTTCTGCCCAGGGGAAGAACCAGGCAGATAATTAGGGGCCTCGGAATTTTTCCCCTTTTCTCGCAAGTCTTACGACGATGATGAAAATTACTTTTGTCATGCCTTTAAATGCTGAGACTATCTTGTAGAAAGTATTTTATAATCATCTAATACAGTATTTTAATACTCTGTTAGGCGAGGGAAGTGAATTAAGACAGTTTCGCTATATTAACGATTATATGGTGAATAATAAATTGATTCTAAAGGTATAATTTTTTTCCCCCAGGTGATGTTCGAAATGATATCTATGTAACATTAGTTCAAGGAGATTTTGACAAAGGAAGCAAAACGACCGCGAAGAACGTGGAAGTCACCGTGTCGGTGTACGATGAAGACGGGAAGCGGCTGGAGGTGTGTACTGTCGCAGACTTTGATCTGAGGGTTACAGCGTCACTTTCCAAGTGTCCCCCTGGCTCCGCGGCAGAGCAGAGATACGGAGGCTTTGCTCTTTCCTCCCTTTCTCCACCTCGTCTAGAGGGTTGATTTGCTCTGGGCCCCTGCCGCTGGCCTGTCCCAAGAGGTCCCCGCGGACCTGGAAGTTCAGAAACCATCACTAGCATCGTTTGAGACATGAGGGAACTGAGAATCAGTCCACTTGCTCAGGCTCACACATTCTCCGTCCACTTGCTCAGGCTCACGCACTTAGCGAGAGCTGGAACTGGGGCTTGCACATGGGCGCCCGAGCGTGTGCTCTAGTGGGTGGTGGTGGTACCAAGACCCCCTCCCAAGTGGTCACAGTAGCCCTCGGGACGTGGCGCCCTAGGCAGTGCTCGGAGGCTGTGGCCTCCTTTGATGACCTGAGGCCAAGCCAAAGTAGCCGTCTCTCCCAGCTCCTCTCTGGACCGTGGCTGGAGGGCTGGGATCTCCTGGGCCCACATGGCTGAGGGCCGTGCCCTGTGTTTACGCCTGAGGCCCAGCTGTGCCAGGAGGTAGGGGACATCCTTCCTCTCTGGGCGGCCCACGTCCAGGGTCACACCGGGCAGCGCTGCTCTTGCCAGTTGGTCTTCGTCGCTCCCACCGGCAACGAGAAGTCTGTGTTGACGGCTGGAGGAGAGGGGGCGGGTGGTGCCACCTCCTAAACTTTGTCTGTAGCCCTTTATTATTCTAGGCCTGCCGGGTGAATCCGGCAACTTCCTGCCAATGCTCCTGTGGCAAGGATCGTGGGGCGAGGCCAGGAAGGTGGCGGACAGGCGTCCCCATTTTGCATAGCCGTCCAGGCCTCAAACGTCGGAGAGCGAGGCTTACGCTGCCCCCGTCGCTGGGGGCAGAGACCGTTTGCAGCGGGGTTTACCGGCATTCCTGGAGCGTGCGGTCTCCTGCTGGTCTTAGGGGGTGCGGGTGGGCGATGTATGCCGTGCCCGGCTCTGTGAACTCTGACACGGTCTCCTCACGCCTTCCTTTAAAGCATGTGATTTTCCCGGGCGCTGGTGATGAAGCGATTTCGGAGTACAAGTCCGTGATTTACTACCAAGTGAAGCAGCCGCGCTGGTTTGAGACCGTGAAGGTATCATTTACATGGTCCTTTTTAGCCCATGGGGTTGATGATGAAATGCTGGTTTGTGTCCCGAGGAGGTTGCCCCCACTCCCACCCAGCCCAGGGCACCCTCCGAGGCTGATGAGCTTTCAGCAAAGTCACTCAAGGTTGCTAAGGAACCACGCTGGCATTTCTTGGAATGCATTTACTCTCATCTTCTTTCAGACATAAAAATAGGACTTTCATGGAGACAAATGACAGAGGCCTTTAAAGATAGCTATTGTCTCTTCCCTTCCCGGGTCTGTTTTATGTGTGAAATGCTGTCTTTACACCAAATGGAAAAAAATAGAGATGACATTACGTGGAGGATGTCACGGGGCAGACGGGCCCCGTGCCCCTGGCGTTGCCACTGCGTGTCATAATGCATCGTGTCGACGCGTGGCGAACCCCAGCTCACACGCCCAGGGCCCGAACACGACACCCGGGCCCGCGGGGGGCTGGACGCAGATGTTAGACGTGAGGATTAGGACCCTTTGCTTCAAGGCAGCGTGCACGACGTCTTTCTCCTTCCACCATTAGTCACAGCAAGAAAGCTTTCCCCCCGCTGAGGGCGGGTCCCCGCCGGTGGGACGGGAATTCAGACGCCTGGGAGTACCCGCGCCGTCCCCGCGTCGGCTCGGCCTCCTCATGGTGCCATCTCGTTTCCCAAGGCGTTTCTGGCCCCGGGGAACACCGCGTGGGGGCGCGGGGGCCCTGCGATGCCACGCAGCGTGGAAGCATGTGCAGCTGTGCAGGGCCCCTCGGCGGAACGAAGCTGCCCCCGCGGGAAGGTGTCGGGAGAGGCGCGTGACCTTCCCTTTCCCTTTCTGAAAGGTGGCCATTCCCATCGAGGACGTCAACCGCAGTCACCTCCGGTTCACCTTCCGCCATCGGTCCTCGCAGGACTGTGAGTAGCCACGCGCGCCGTCCCGCGTGTGTCGGGGGGCAGCTGGGGGAACACCGAGTAGGCTGCTCGTGGTCTGGACGCTGCCGATTCTTCCACCGAGCGGATCGCAGCGGATTTACCTTTTCTTCTTGGGTTTTCCTGATGGTATGCTGCTCCTTGCCGTTCTTTCGATTTCCTGCTTTCCATTTTGACCTGTGCCACTGTCCACCCTTCGGAAGAGTCGCTGAGATACAAGTTGGCTTCAAAAATCGGTTCTCACGACGCACTTTGGGGTTGACACGTGAGGCGGTTCTGGCCCCTGGTGACTAGAACGTGGGCGGGGCTTTCCTCTTAGGAGAGGTTGGTGTAACTTTGCGATGCGGAGACTTTGGGAAGAAAGAACTGGTTTGGAAGCCTTGACCTTCCAAGAGGATTTGCTGTTGGTGCCTGAAGCCTGTCTCTTTACGTTTGTTGACCTAATTGTCTACAATCCTTGCCCTGCGTGAGTCACTAAATAATGTCACAAAAGGAAGACCCGCCCTTCCCCCGCTTCAGGTCCGAATCCGTTTGGCAGCGGGCTAAGGTTTGGGGCAACGGGTGGCAGTGAGAGTTGGCCGCAGTCGTGCATGCTGTGGCATCGGGTGGGGGTGGGGGTGGCTGTGCTGGTCCCTGGTGACTCCGGGACCCCACAGCGGGGATGCTCAGCCACGGCTGTGCACCCTCAGAGCTGCCTCAGCTCGAGGGTAAGATGCAGAGGGTCTCAGTGACCAAGCCAGGTGGAGGCTGCAGCCCCTCCACACGACGCTCGACTGGAGCAGAGACCTCACAGGCACCGCTGCTGTGACGGGGAGAGGCCCGGACCCCACCGCGTTCAGAGGAGCTGGGGAGCCACGCACACGCGGTCTGCAGGGCCAGGGCGTGGACGGCGTGCATGCAGCTGGATGCGCACACACGGTCTGCAGGGCCGGGGCGTGGACAGCGTGCATGCAGCTGGATGCGCACACACGGTCTGCAGGGCCGGGGTGCGGACAGCGTGCATGCAGCTGGACGCGCACACGCGGTCTGCAGGGCCGGGGTGCGGACGGCGTGCATGCAGCCGGACGCGCACACGCGGTCTGCAGGGCCGGGGCGCGGACGGCGTGCATGCAGCCGGACGCGCACACGCGGTCTGCAGGGCCGGGGCGCGGACGGCGTGCATGCAGCCGGGCGCGCACATGCGGTCTGCAGGGCCAGGGCGTGGCTCCTCCAAGGGCCGAGAACAGCACGGGGTCCATCGTGCGGGTGGGTGTGTGGAGGTCGCAGGGAGGGGTGAAGCGACCCGGACCGGCGTTTCTCCCCTTGTCCCGTCCCAGTGTTCGGGCAGGAGAGGGTCCCAGCTGCAGGTAGCGTGGGAGAAGCAGGAGCGTGAAGGCCGGGCAGCCTGGGAAGCAGCGTGCCACCGGCTACGTGTGCCTTCGGGCCGACCCCTGGCTGCCGGGCCGCAGCCGGGCCGTGGGCGGCACTCTGGATGGCTGGCACCATTGGCAGGAGCCGCGCTCCCTGGAGCCGACCCACGTGCAGCCCTTACTGGGCTCCTGGCGCGGTTTTACCACACTGGTGGGTGGTCCGCTCAGCTCCCTGTGTGATCCTCGCTTCCCACATCACAGATGGGGAAACCAAGGCTCAGAGACACCCCCCACGGGGCCCCGGTCACCGCACGAGTCAGCGGAAGAGCTCTGGTTTAAGCCCCGTCCGTGGGCCTGAGTGTCACACTGCCATGCCTCCGGGGCGTGGAGAGGCCACTCGCGTCCCGGCCGCTGTTTGGCGCCTGCTGTATGCACGCGTCACGGACAGGGCTCTCCTCTTGCAGAGCTCGGGGTTGAGTTGCGGGCTGAGGTGAGCTTGTGGGAACCGGGCAGAGAAGGGCAGCCCGGGTACCGTGTGAAGCGCAGACGTGCGGGGCGAGCCGGGCGGCGTGTGTGCCCGCACGGGAGGGATGGTGGCTCGGGGCTCAGTGCTCCGGAAAGCGGGGCGGGCGTGGGCCAGACCGGGGCTGAGCGGGTGGCGACTGGCGACGCAGCAAGGACAAAGTTCTGGAACCCTCAGAGGCCTTATCTCAAAATCCGAGCGAGCCCCCCTTACACAGTCTCGTTCTCTAGTGAGTACGGCGCCCCGGGGCAGAGGGGCGCCCGCGGCAGCATTTTAGTTTTCAGAATCGTTGCTTTTCTTATCGGTTTTACGCGCTCGTTGTAGACGAGACACCATCACCCGACCCGCCACGCACATCTGCGTGATTGACGGGCTCCTGGCCGCAGCTCGCGGAGGTTTGGGAACGTGTTGTGCATCGAAAGTGTGACGCTGACAAAGGCCGGAGCAGCCAGCTGCTGGCTGGTGGCGCCACCAGGGCCGCCCCACGGCCTCGTCTCTCTGGGTCAGAAACGGGAGGAGCCGCGTCCGCGTCGCACGCTCCCCCCCCAGCAGGACACGAGCCGCTTTCTCCGTACAGTGTAAAGTGACGGGGCTTCTCCGGCCGGGCCCGTCCTTGGGGATGGAGAGTGTGGTGGTGTCACTGTCTGGCTACATGCTGTCTGTCCGTCCCGATGCATCGGCTCCTGTTTCACCCAGTGAGAGCAGCCGAGTGGCCCGGCCCGGCCCGGCCCTCCAGGGGCCGAGTCCCTTGTTCGCTGGGGCTGGTGGGGTGGGCGGCCCCCTGCGGCCCCCGACGCCTTGTGAGCCACCTCGTGATGGCTGCTAGCGCGTGTCTAACAGGCGCCGTCCATTCTCCAGTGTGACGATGTCGTGTTGATAAGAGCTGCGTGTTTTCATTCTGTGCGCCTTGGTGAGGAGGCCCCCAGCTCACAGGTACAGTCACGTGTCCTCCCAACCCTGGCTGCTTTCAGTCACGCCTTATTGCTTTCTTGTCGTCCTAGACTCAGAAGGATCCATTCTTTCTCACCTGGATATAACCTACTTTACATTTTCTAGTGTCCTTTTACCAAAAAAAAAAAAAAAATTTTATTCCTAAAGTACATATTTTTTTACTTTTATCCTTCCCTTTATTTTTGGTTAGTTATTTACTTACGTGTCTAGTTAGCTAGCATTTACTGAGCACCTGCTGTGTGTCGGGTACCGAGGGACACCAGGACGCGAAGGTTAATGAGCCGTGTCACCTCAGTAGGGTGAACGTAAGAGCCCCTGACTCAAGGCGTGTGTACCTGTGCTCCTCACTCTTTGGCCTCTGTCCTGCCGTCTGTAAGAGGGGAATTGGGCAAACGTAACTTCAGATGTACTTCCTGCTCCGAAACTCAGCGTTTCCATGCTGTCTTCAGACTGCGTCTTGAAGACGTCACAGCAAATCCGCGTCTTTACTCCAGACTCTTCACCGGTCCCTGCCTGATGTGGCCCCACCTCCCCTGGGACCCTCACTTCCCGCTACGCACCGGCCACACTGGCTCTGTGTCCCCAAACCAGCCAGCTTGGGTCCCACTTGAGGGCGTCCGCAGTTTGTCCGTCTCTCTTCCCCGGCGGTTCACCGCGTGGCTCACACGGCGTTGGCCTTCTCAGACCCTCTGCAGCCATCCTGTTCCCACCATCGCCCTGCGACGCATCCCCAAATTTGTTCTTGTTTTTTTTATCTGAGAGAACGTGTTTCGGTGTCTCCCCACCTAGAACAAATATTTATTCAGTATGTAATGTACAGTGGACAGTATTTCGTGCACTGGGGAAATAGTGAAAAAATACACACTGTCCCCAGCATTCCAAGGCCCAGTGGATGAAACGAGCAGTGAGCAACTGGTTCACACACACACACACACACACACACACATGCACACACACACACGTACACATACCACACATGTATACGCACATGCACATGCACACAGGCATACACATACCACACACGTGTCCACACACATGTGCATGCACATGCATACACACACCACACATGTGTACGCACATGCACATAGGTCTACACACACCACACACGTGTCCATACACGCACACATACATGCACACGTGCGCACACGCACGCGTCTGTTCATCTCAGCTTGGGCGGCCATGACAAATACAGTAGGCTGTGGAGCTTACACAACAGACACTTATTTCCTCGCAGTTCAGGGGGCCGGACGCTGAGATCGGGGGGCGCTGGGCGCTGAGATCGGGGGGCCAGCACGACGGTGTTTTGGTGAGGACCCTCCTCCCGGTCACAGACGGCCGCCTTCTTGCTGTGGGCTCACGTGGAGGAGGAGACTCCTGGCTTCCGTCCCTCTTCTGAGGGTCCGGGTTCTGTGGGGTTCGGGCTGTACCCTCATGACCTCATTTACCAAGTAGCACCTCCTGACAGGCCCGTCGCCAACAGAGACCCATGGGGGGCTAGGCCTTCAACATAAGAGTTTGGGGGGACACAATTCCGCCTGCAGCAGCTAGGAAGAATAATAAGTCAGCTGAGGGGGTGCGTGTGGCCGGGTGACGGGTTCACTGTTTTGGAGCTGAGGGGGTGCGTGTGGCCGGGTGACGGGTTCACTGTTTTGGAGCTGAGGGGGTGCGTGTGGCCGGGTGACGGGTTCACTGTTTTGGAGCTGAGGGGGTGCGTGTGGCCGGGTGACGGGTTCACTGTTTTGGACAGGCTGGTCACTGCAGATCGGGCGGCTCTGCAGCAGAAGCGTGGCCGAAGC